>CM076574.1:400864368-400975424 GCA_034641835.2 Pinus albicaulis
CTATGAGATGTGGGACTCCTTGATAAAACTTTAACAGAGAAATAATGAAAACAAGAAGATGGCGTTGCATGAGAAACTGAAAAGCACCAAGATGTACAAGAATGACACAGTGAACTCATACCTTACCAACATCACATAGGTGAGAGATGAGTTGGCTACATTGGGAGAGATTATCGGGATGGATTCATAGATGATGTTGTTTTTAGAGAGAACTTTATTGGTTGGAGGAGGATGTGGGATTATTTCATATAGGAGGAGATTGGGAGGAATTCCAAGAGTGACATCCAATATGGTGATGTATATGAGGAGGAGAATGCAGCCCTCACAACTAAGGGTAAGAAGAAGGCCAAGAAGGGGTATTCTACTGGGGCTAAAACACAAAAGGAAGAACAAGAGTTTGATAAGGACATGAGAAAAATGATATGCATTGAGTGTAATAAGATGGGTTGTTATGAATTTCAGTGTCCCAACGATAAGGAGAAAGGTGTGGGAACATTAATCGGGGTAGATGAGTTTTTCACCAAGTTTTATATAAGGTTTTCTTTTGCGGTGAGTCTAGCCACTAGTGCTATAGAGAAAAAAATCCTGAGCAGGGGAGAACACCACAGGTTCTAAGATCTTTAGGAGGTGAAAAAGGATCAATAATATCACTGACTTATGGAGTAATGAGAAACACCTTCCTCGGTAAGAGGGAGTGTTGAGAAAAAGTGTACCAAGTGTTTCCTAGTGTTTTTTTCCCTGGCCTAGGAAAGCATATGAGACTCACTTTTTAGTAAGTGAATTTATGAATGATTAAATTCATGTGACTTTAGTCACTTTATGCACTGGTACAAAAGTACAAAGTGCTTTATTATATTAAATTTACTTTATGTTTTTAAAGTGACTTTATGAGAAAAAGTACAGGATACCTTATATTGTTAAAGTTACTTTGTGTTTATAAAGTGACTTTATGTGGAAAAAGGTACAATGTACAAAAAAAAATTAAAATGAATAGGGAGCTCAATAATGAGGGGGGAGACATAAAAAAGGAGGTCAATGGGAGATTCAATCTCCACCATCAAGGAGAGATGAGATCTAATCTCAACCCTTGATCATAGGGTTAGGCCTTCACTTCATTTTGAGAGACTAAAAAGGGAAAAAGGAAAAGAGAGTTGTAATATTCTCTTTCTTGATTTGGTCAAAATGGACGGAATCTATCCATGGTATTTACCGTGGTATTTTTTCATGGTATCAACCCATGGTATTTTCCTTCGGTTTTTTAGGGAAAACAATAAAATAAGGTCTCTAAAGAGTCCATAAAGCCTATAAAAGGGGATAGAAGCTAGGCATTGGGGATCATTTGGGTTTATCTATATTATTGTGTTTTTCTTGAGAAATTGGCGTGGTCAATTCCAGTTTGATCCCAAGGACGAAAACCCAATGGGTGTTATTTTGTTTGGTGGATCCTTCCAGGCTCCACGATTTTTCTTCAGTATATTTTTCTTCTCTTTTGATAAAAAATAGTGCATGCCATTGGAGGGGCTCTAAAATTTATTGTATGGGCATGTACTATTTCCTTCAGTAATAATATAAATATGATTGCATTATTTTAGATCCCTTGTGTTCTATGTTTTGCTTCCGAGTATCTGATTTAGTACGGTAAAATATTCTAAATCTGTTGATTATTTGGCCATTTGAGATCTTACATTGGTATAAGAGTTGTGCATCCTTCCAACCTAAGGGTTTATCACAGAATGATTTTGAGATTGATGGAGGGTTACATGAGAGACTTGTTTTGGGTGATCCACCTTAAATCACCCTAGCTGGAAATCCATCAATTTTGGTGGCTTATTCACATACACCCTAGTTGATATTTGCAGAAAGATTTCCATATCCATCAATTGTTTATGTGTGGCTTAACCTTAGAATATTTTGCAGGCTTACAGGGAAAATATGTTGATTAAGGGTTGAGATCTATTTCCCCTATTCAAAAATCAAGCATATCTTTTGTCCATGAGGTTGAGATTTTATACATTGAAGTTTTGGAGAGGACGATTTCTGTCAAATTTTAGGTTAGCTAAATCATTTAGAAGCTTAGAGCTCGAATATTAATGCAGAAACAAGTTGATTCACTGTGTAGAACTAGGCCGAGGGAATTTGGTGTTTTCTTCAATTGTATTTGAGATATCATGCAAGTTTTCAAGTGAGGGTTTTAGGTGAGATCCTGAGCCTCTCTTCGGTGGGATTAAACCTCAACCTAGTCGGAAACCCAATTTCGGTGGTATTGATCATCTCCCTAGCTCGTCAATTTTTATCTCTTCTCCTACAAAGAGTCTCCGATCACATACACCCTAGTTGATATTTGCAAAAATATTACCATATCCATCAATTAGTTTATGTGTGGCTTAACCTTAGAATATTTAGCAGGCTTACATGGAAAATCTATTAATCGAGGGTTGAGATCTACTGCCCCTATTTAGAAATCAAGCCTATCTTTTGTCCATGAGGTTGAGATCCTGTAGATTGAAGTTTTGGAGAGGACGATTTTTTCCAATTTTGAAGTTAGAAAAATTGTTAAGAAGCTTAGAGCTACAATATTAATGTAGAAACAAGTTGATTCACTGTGCAGAACTAAGTTGAGGGAATTTGGTGTTTTTTTCAATTGTCTTTGAGATATCATGCAAGTTTTCAAGTGAAGGTTTTAGGTGAGATCCTGAGCCTCTATTCGGCGGGATTCAATATCTCCCTAGTCGGAAACCCAATTTCGGTGGTATTGATCATCACCCTAGCTGATCAATTTCTATCTCTTCTCCTGCAAAGAGTCTCCGATCGAAAATTTCCAGGGTTTGTTACAGGCACAGTCATTCTAGTGAAAGGGACTAAATTGCTATGGTATGACATCCAGAGTACATCGATGGTTGTGAGGGTTGGAACTCAGAGGTTGGAGGCGAAGTGACTGGGTGGGCCGTTCGCAACTCTTCCAGTCAAATCCAAGGACCGTGTAAGAGAGGAGCACAAAAACAATCCTATATGTCACGTTCTGAACGAGAGAGGTAAACAGTAATAACAGTGGGCACTTCAAATAGTTTCATGACAAAGTCATAGAGGGAAGACGATTGAACATAGCATTGGTGTCTGAGCTTGAAGAATAGTGTGGTTGAGTTCCCTGGGCCTTTCTGCCAATCAGCTAACTGGGGTTTTGATTCTAGTCTAATAATCAACTAATTGGACCACAATATATCTGACCTCACCCTGCAGCTGTAGAAATCCTAGGTCGCAAGTAGAAGCCCATCTTCATCATGTCGTAAGGGTATGAGATTTTTCATGCAAAGAACGGTAGCGGAAATTGTTGCAGAAGCCCCATCCACCACCTACGGTTTGTAAGAGGCCATGGACGCTCAGTACGTCCCTCTCGAAGTATTTTTACCATTTAATTATTGATAGAAGGAGAGGTCTCAATTAAATCAGGGTGAAACGTGTAAAGTCTTCTTTATTTCTATATATGTATATCTTGGGAATATATATTAATAAAGTGAAATTTTTCTTTATATGGGTTGAATTTATGAGGAATGAATAATTGATTTAAAATTGGTTCAACATCTTTAATGATGTATGGGCACACTCAGCGATATTGCAGTAGAGCCATAAACATTATTTCTAGAGGGTTTTTCCTAAATTAAAAAGGTGAAGTTCTAAATATAAACCCAAAGAAGTTGACCTTGTGCCAAGAACCCAACATGCCACTTCGTGAGGAGATAGGTTGGACCGTGATGATCGTATCACCAAGTTGAGATGCTGGTGCACTAAACGATCAGATGCAAGATCCAAGTTTAACATCTCAAACATTGGACGAGGTATGTAGAAATATTTCTCTGATATCATGTAGAAATTATCGCTATTATACTATGTAGAAAATATACTAATGGATTCAATTCGATTGTGTGATGTACTAAAACAAGATATTGAATCTTTCTATTATTTGCAGATCTATCAATCACATGCAAGTGAGATAAAGAACTAAATCAATCACACAACACAAGATATTCTTGGGGAAAGCAACTCCTCAAAACCCCTCTATCTATATTGTGTATTAAGTCAATGAATCATGAAACAATATAATTCTTAATCTCACATGAGATTCTCCAACACTCTCCTGACTGTCTCACTCTGATCCTTCTCAAAACTGGCGTACAATGCTTAGGGAAAATTGAAAAACACTTAGCCAATTCTCAGCCTCTGCTTAGCCCAGCCTTTCTCATGCAATTCCCAGAGAATTATGCCCCTATTAAATAGGAATAGTTCCCTTCCTTTATTGCGCAATCCATCATGGCATCCCCATGACTTTATAATTTCACATGGAAAATTTTATATAAACACAACCAATAGTTATGTTCCCTTTAACTTTTGTCTCAACTGGGTCTTCCTTAGAACTGACATGCATGAAACTATTAATAGCGAATAATCAGTTATCTGATTGATCACTCATTGTGAATTGAATCTAATTTAATTCACTGGACCTCCCACTAGCTCATCACTCAGTTAGAACTAGTTAAACTGATTTTAACTCAATTAAGTGAGTTAAATAATTCACACTTGCACCCCACTGATGCATCAACTGCAATTGGACCCCCAAAATATTAGAATCCCTCTACATGCCACATCTTAGACCCTCAACTCAAATTTATCGAGCTAACTCAGTCATTATGACTTAGTTAATTGATGCAAGATGTTATGAGATGAAATTACAATTTATTTTCCAATATAGTTAAGGGAAAAATAAACTAGACGCCCCACATTCCTTACTCCCGGTGCATCAAAATTCCTCATGAGCGTGGGTGCAATTTTTTTTGTCCTTTCTGGTTGCAAATTTCAACATGGCATAAGATGGTGAATAATTTTTAGAATTGGATAGTGAATTTATATTAAGCCCATTCGACACTAGAAATGAGTTGTACGCCCATGTGTTGGGTATACATAATGAATTCTGCTCAAAGAATTGGAATTATGCATTGTTATTAGAGAGTTAAATCCACCCGCTATTATAGGGATCGATTTTGTAGAGTGTATTCCCAATTATTATTATAGAATTATTCCTTCCATTAGGTCATTATTTTTTCATCAGACTATTTCTCTACTACTAGAGAGAATTCAAGCATAGTGCATATAAATTTCTCAAAAGGAGTAAATCAATCTTATTGAAGGAAGTTGGGGAGAGAGAACAAGGGCTAAGAAATAATGTCATCATTTTACTTTTGTAAACACCTTAGGAATCAACATGTTAATACATCAAATTAGAAGAAACAGAAGAACAACATCCCTTTCTCTTGGAAGGTCCATGCTAACCTTCAACAGTCAAAGGAAACCTAGAAGGAAGATGTAAAAAGAAAGTGTCTCTTTGAACTTGGATCCAAATTGTATTATATAAAGTTTGAATATGTACTCTTACAGTTGGACACATTAGATATGGATTTGTACGTGATAAAGCAATCAAATTGGAAAAGGTCCGGTTGGGCCTTGAAGCCATCAATTATTTCTTTGATACAATCCATGTTCTTGGAGCATTCTTGTGAAAAGGTGAGACTCATAGTTTCCTCTTGCCTCAACACGATCGTAGCTTTAACATCGCCACTACCACCTTACAACAATGATATCTTGAGGGAGATACTGTAGCTGATGGTAGAATCCCTTCAAGGTTTGAACAACATCATGCTTCCTACCTTTAAAAAGTAGCATAAAATCCTAGAATTGATGGCAAGGTTCAACTTTGGTACACTCATGTTGAATTTGGAATGTGATGAATTGATATTACAGTTGCTCCAAAACTTTTATACCAATATTGTAAAATATTGTGTCACTATTCTTAAAGTAGATGCCGACATCTGCAATATACTAAGATCCATATTTGTTGACCATTTGGAGGAAGGAACAACATGGATCACTAGCTGCCTATGATCTAGTCAAGAAGTTGGTTAGGAAAAAAATAAAATTTCTCAGAAGGGTGCTGACTAGGAAGGAGTTGAGAAGGATTGATGGAGGAAGCAAGAACAAAATATGTAGCAAGATTGAATTAAGGAGAAGAGGACTATGCTTTATTTGTAAGGGACCTAGGCCCTTAACCATTCATGTCCAAGTGATAAGGAGGAAAGAAGGGCAGAAAAATTAAATATTTCTTCAAATCATGGGGATTCATTCATAGTTGGGTTCATTGGTTTTCAGAAGAGAACCTATGAAGGATCAAAGTAGTCAAGTACAGATGGTGAGGATAAACATCATTTTTTTCAGAGAAACTTGTAGGACAAGCTAATCATTCAGCTTGACAAAGTACATGGGGAAAGGAAGGAGGTAATTCCTCTTGATGATGTGGTAGTTAAGTCTATAGATATCTAGAAGAACACCCATAAAGAGTATGGGAAATCATGCGTAGATAAAATTCCACTAGTATATCCATGTTTGATATTAGAGAGGGTGGAAAACTTATCCTCACATGTGGAGAAGGCCAAGAAGAAGACATTCAAGAATAATCAAATGAGGAGTCAGTAGTAATAAATTGACATGATGAGCATGATCATGCAAGGAAACATGGAAAATATAGTATGCAGGATGAGCCATTTATGGAGGGTCAATCAAGGATTCAAGTTGAATTTGTGGTTGGGGGCATCCAATGCATACAGATATAGAGACATTCAGAAGGCCATTAGAATTTCTAGAATAGGACTTTCAGGAAAAGATCATGCATTTCAAGACTGATTTTATGATGTTGAAGAAGAAATTCTAGACAGTCTAAGACATTGTCTTACAGGAGAATAGAAAAATTGAGGAGCTCATAGGTGACGTGTCGAATTGATGACCAAGTTGTCTAGTGTTGAGGAATGAATCAAGTCCCTCACAAGGTAGCAAGAGGAGTGGAATTGGGAGTTCTAGAGCAGCCCTCTACATGAGTACATAGATATGGATTAAAACACTACCAACCTACCTTTATACATTGGGAAGCGCAGGTTAGAGTTCTCCAAATGCATCATGTTGGGTGACCGAGTGGAGCAACATGAATTGAGCATCGAGCAACATCAACGTAGTATGTTTGTAGATATTAGTCCTACCCAAGGTATGGAGTGATGAGAGACTATGAGTTGGTACTCTATTGATAGGTTTATTCCTAGGAGGATACTCACAGCCAAGGGCATATTCTAGCTTGGGCCCTTTGGCACGGGAAGTGATGGAGGGCTGAGATGGTACCATAACCTACATGTCCCAGGATTTAGGTGGAATTGGGATCTAGGATAATCCATTGGGGCCAGGATTGACCAGAGGATTTTTTGGGATCAAAATGAATCTATCGAGGGAAGGATTGGTCAGAGAATTGTTTGGGATCTAGGTATCGAAGGATCCATTTAGGATCATTTAGAATAAAGGTATGTAATATCAAATTGTGTTGTATGGGATCTTGGTATAAATGCTTCTGTTGTGGATAGAAGTGAATTGCTTGAGGGCAAGCAATATTTGGGCGGAAGGATTTTTAATATTCCCTTTCTTGATCTGGTCAAAATGGATGAAATTTGTCCATGGTATTTACCATGGTATTTTCCCATGGTATCAACCCATGGTATTTGCCTTCAGTTTTCAAGGGAAAGTAATAAAATAAGGTCTCTAGAGAGTCCATCGAGCCTATAAAAGGGAATAGAAGCTAGGAATTAGGGATCATTCAAGTTTATCTATCTTATTTTTTTTTTATTTGAGAACTTGGCATGGATATTTCTAGTTTGATCCTAGGGGAAAGAACCCCGTGATTATTATTTTGTTTGGTGGATCCATCTAGGGCCCATGACTGTGATTCAGTACATTTTTCTTCTATTTTGATAAGAAACTGTGCATAACATGGCAGGGGCTCTGAAATTTATTGTATGGAAATTCACTTTTTCCTTCAGTAATAATATAAATAAGGATGCGTTCTTTTATATCCCTTGTGTTCTATTTTTGGCTTTTGAGTATCTGATTTAGAACACTAAAATATTCTAGATCTATTTATTATTTGTCCATTTGAGATCTTATAAGAGCTCATTCATTTCTTCAAGTGTAGATTTGGATAAGGAGAAGAAGAGAATATTAGGCTTAAAAGAGATTTAAGATGAGGTTAAGAGAGCCTCAAGATAAGGTTGTGATAGCTACGGAGAAGGAGGGAGGCTGAAATAGCCTCTGCTAGTGGAGAAAATCTATGACAAGGAGAAGGAAGGACATGAGAGTCATTATTTGGTAAGAGAGAAACTACAACAGTGTGAAGGAGACCAAACAGATTAGAGTCCAACGCTGTAAGAGTTGCACAGAAATCAAGGAAGAGCAACAACTACAACAATTAAATCCAACATGAATTTTAAGGAGATACAACGCGGAGATTGAGGCTTCTCCTACACAGAAATCAAGGCAAGAATCATCCTGAATTTCAGGGAGAAACAAGACTGAGTTTCCAAGGTATGTGGAATTAATTTTGAGGAGTTTATAGTGCTATCTAAAAGTTTAAATTTCAAGGAATATAACACATTTATTTCAGGTATGCTATAATGCTGAAATCAAGAGAAAAATCTACTAGAATTAGTTCAAAATTCATAGTTTTGGAAGAGTTTAGTATTGGCACGAATTTCCATATTTGGATGGCTAATAGTGGTTCATATTTAAAGATATCATAGGTATAATAGTGGCACATTGTTTAAGGTGCATAGGTCAGAAAAATGGAACACATTCCAAGTTGTGATTGTTGGGCTGTGCACAAGAATCAAGCGAGTGATAAGTCCTTTGATTTGTTATTTAATTGTAATTATTCTTTGATCTTATCAATAAAACATTCCTTCTAGACTCATTTTCCCCTTGTGGGTTTTTCTAGGGTCAAATATTGACCAAAAATAAGAGTGTTAACACTATGTGTGTGGTTGTGTTGTTTATTTTATCAGTTGAAAAGTGAAAGACAAAAAGAGTAGTGTAACCTAGAAGTGTTTCCTTTGAATTCCATTTATGTTTATGTATCAACCACATTGAAATGGGTTATGGGTATTAAACAATGATAATCAAAACAAATTGAAACTAGAGGGGCTACAAGAACCTAAATTTTTTCTACAAACCCAACACTTAGAGATATCCATAACCCGAAGTAATTGAAACACCATCAAAAGCACTAACAATATCATAGGATATTTAACCTCAACATACAACAAGCTAAATGAAAATTAAAGAAAAACTCATCCTACCAAGGAAGCCAATTAAATAAATACAAATATATATCATTGACCCTGATTCCTGTTTTTCTTCACTACCTTATGTCATAATTCTTTATAAACATCACATATTTTTCCATAATTTTGCTTGAAACCACCTTGAAGGTGGACTGAAAGTATGAATGTCCTTCCCACATCTCCCATGAATCAACCTACATAATTCTTGAAACTCCCCTGATCTAACCTCAAAAAAACTCATATGCATGAAACCCATCATGCATACAACTTGCTAAATGGGTGCTATATCGCCACCATGAATTAAATTGTGTGCACTCATATCAATGTTGTGGTATATATCGCATTATTGGGAATCCTCCATGGGGAATGGGTGTTTGGTTGTTGATGTAAGCATGATTTTTATTTTATGTATGAAAATATATCTCGATGGTCGAGGAAGAAGTGAAGGGAGTTTTATTTAGATAGATTTACAAACTAGAACCTACGATTCACTTGCCCAAATTGGAACTAGTTGGATGTGAGAGATTCTCTCCAACAAGATAGTTCCTATATTTGCGTGAGTATGAGAGATTTATTCAAGTTACTAATTATATATCCAAGACAATTTTTCTATATTGATGCATCATTATTTTATTTACATGTGTAGCGTTATTTGAGTAATATGTAAATTTCTTAGAACAATTGTATGAAATAATATCTACTCGTCCATCTTAATAGGGAATATGGCACTAATAATTTTTTTTGTTTTTGAGATTATATTTAATTTATTAAAACTCAATAATGGTTAGGATAATAATTTAGCATAATTAATACTTACTATTAATTATTTCACAATACTATATAATCATAATTTCAACTTTCATTATAATTATTAATATCTATATACATGATAGTTGGAGTATTCTTTTACAATGTGATTACCTTATTATTTATTATATGGAGAAGGAATTAATAAATTAGTGTTCACCAAAGCCAACATATAAAAATTATGTATCTTAAATTTCATTTCTAATTATGGCTAGCCTGGATTTATCTTAACCCGAGATTTATCAAGCGCCAAGAAGGATGAAATATCTCAAGGTGAAAACCTCCTTTTTTAGTGAAAAACTTGAGGAAAAGTTTGCACCTTCATGGATTCGATCCCACTTGGTGCTTTATAGATCTGAGGTTAAGATGTATCCACTTATATATATATATATATATATATATATATATATATATATATATATATATATATATATATATATATATATATATATATATATATATATATATATATATATATATATATATATCCCTTTCCACTCCCTCTCCTCTCTCCCAATCCATATTTCTTTTATGTGTATTTTCTTCCTCCCCTCCCTCCCTCCTT
The DNA here is from genome assembly GCA_034641835.2 of Pinus albicaulis. Lineage (NCBI taxonomy): Eukaryota > Viridiplantae > Streptophyta > Pinopsida > Pinales > Pinaceae > Pinus > Pinus albicaulis. The sequence continues at coordinate 400,874,938 of CM076574.1, forward strand.
TGGCCTCTCAAGTCCTCTCTTTCTCTTCCTTCAACCCTCTCCCTCTCTCTCCCACCTCCCTTTATCTCTTCCCCCAACCACTCTCTCTCACTATCTCCATGCTCCAACTCTATCACTATCTCCCCTTCCAACTCTCTCTCCTTCTCTCTTCCCCCTCCTCTCTCTCCCTCTCTCTCTCCCACCTCCCTCTCTCTCTCCATCACTCACTCACTCTCTCTCTCTCTCTCCACCCTCCAACTTTGTCACAATGTCTCTCCCTCTCTCCTTCTCTCTCCTCCCTCTCTCACCCATCCATATCTATCTCCCTATTTCTCTCTCTTCCCCTTATCTCCCTCTCTCTACTCTATTAATCTCTCTGTCTTCCCTTCTTATCTCCTCTCTCCCTCACTCTCTCTCAATATCTCACTTGTCACTCCATCTCTCTCTCCACCTCTATCTCTCTAAGTATTTGTTCCTCTCTCTCTCTCTCTCTCTCTATCCCCCCCCCCTCTCTCTCTCTCTCTTTACCTCTCTCTCCTCTCTCCATCCATATTATCGAGATTTGTCACTCTGTGTAATCAATAATATATGTAATATCTAATATAATAATACTTATAATAGAGATGATTATTATTATAATATATTGGAATAATATAAATAAATATTATTGATTATTATACCAATAATAATATATAAATAAATAACATGTTAAAGAAACAATAGTATGTTAACTTTACATTATAGACATACTACCTTTTCCTAATCAAATTGTTAGCTCTGCCTTACATTTTACATTTTACATTTGGCATTTTACAGTGTACATTTTACATTTATATATGTTTTATTTATAATATCAATTAAAACATATAAATCCGTTGTGTGTGTGTATATATATATATATATTCCAGACATTTAAAAATGTTGACATACTAACTTACTTACTTACTTACATTACACCTACACATCTCCTCTATACTGGGTTGTAGAGCACCAAGTTGACCCAAAAATAGAATTTGTTAAAGCTAGTGATACGAGGTTAAGATAACCATCAATTGGAAATGAGTCCTATGTCATTGAAACCTTTAGTTTATAGTGTATCATGTGTTGTAGATAACATATTGGTAAAGACATCAACATATGAAGATCAAGACAAGTAGTCGTTGAGGGGGGCGGGGGTGTTGGAGTATGTAACTCCTACTTGTCTTATGTGCATGATCATTTTTTTATTGTTGAGATTATTATTCCTTATTAAGTAAATATTTTTATCTATGTAGATTTTGTTTTCTAGTTTGTAGGAGGTTGTTGGAACTAGTTGGATGTGAGAGATTCTCTCCAACAAGACAGTTCCTAGATTGGTTTGAGTTTGAGATATTTGTTCAAGTGAGTGATTATATATCCAAGATAATTTCTCTATATTTAGACATCATTGTTGTATCTATATGTGTAACATTATTTGAATAATAGGTAAAGTATTTAACACAAATTTGTGTATGAAATAATATTTACTCTTCCGTCTTAATAGGGAATGTGACACTAATCATTTTTTTTGTTTTTGAGATTATATTTAATTGATTAAAACTGAATAATGATTATGATAATAATTTAGCATAATTAAGATTTAGTATTAATTATTTTTCAATACTATATAGTCATATTTTCAACTTCATGATTATTATTAATATCTATACAAGTGACAATTGGAGTTTTTTTTTTTGCAATATGATTACCTTATTATTTATTATATGGAGAAAGAATTATTAAATTAGTATTCATCAAAGCCAACATATAAATATTACATGTCTTAAATTTCATTTATAATTATGACTAACCTAGATCCATATTAACCCTAGGCCTATAAAGTGCCGAGGGGGATCAAATATCTCAAGGTGCAGACCTCTTTTTCGAGAGCAAAACTTGAGGAATGGTTTTCACCTCAAGAGATTTTATCCCTCTTGACACTTGATAGATCCCGGGTTAAGATGGATACCCTTATCTCTCTCTCTCTCCCATCCTGCTTTTATCACTTTGTCACACTCTCTCCATCCCTTTCCACTCCCTCTCTCTTTATCCACCTTTTACATCTCTATGTCTTTCTTCTTCCCTTCATCTCTCTCCCTCCAACTCCATCTCTCCAACACTACCTCCTTCTCTCTCCCTCTCTCTCCCACCTCCCTATATCTCTCCTCCCACCACTCTCTCTCTCTCTCTCTCTCCACCCTCTAACTTTGTCACTGTACCCCCCTCCAAATATCTATCTTTCTCTCTCCCCTCCCCTCTCTCTTCCTTCCTCTCTTTCCCACCTCCCTCTCTCTATATATATCTCTCTCTCCCCCCCATCTCTCTCTCTCTCTCTATCACCTCCAAATTTGTCACTATCTCCCTCCCTCTCTCCTTCTCTCTACCCCCCTTTCTCCCCTATCCATCTCTATGTCTTCCTCTCTCTCTTTACCCATCTCTCCCACTCTCTCCTCTCCTTCTCTCTCTTCCCTCCTTTTCTCCTCTCTCTCTCTCTCTCTCTCTCTCTCTCTCTCTCCATTATCACTCCCTCTCTCTCTTCACCTCTGTCTCTCTATGTTTTTGTGTAGAAATTATATAAATTATTCGTTATATATCCAATATTCTCCTTATCACACACTATTTGACTTCATGCACAATACAGAATCTATTCCACTATTGATCATCACATGCCAAAATTAAATCAATTGCAAAGAACACATGAAACCATAAAAATTCACACATATGAACACAATGTTTTAACGGGAAAGCCTGAAGCTAAAAACCCCAACTATTTGTATATAATGTATGTCATAGAGATCATGTAACAATCATCATACAAAGCTGATCATATCAAGCTCTCAGTACAATACAATTGCTACACACTAATCAGGCCCTGATCTAGCAAATCCATGCACCAATCTGTGCCACCTACTAGCCTGCCTCTACTGCGCAATCCCTGCTGAAGAATGGCTCTGAATGAACTCCAATCCACCTGGCTTTCACTGCGCAATCCTCATTGGCATCTCCACTGAGTGTTGGATGCAATCAATGCATCACTATAGCCACAACTGATAATCACACTTGCTCTTTCACCTACCTCTCCACTGGTCTCCACTGAAACTGTCCATGCACTGTAGTTAACTGATGTATTCTTAAGTTGATTAATGAGTTAATATTTAGCGAATTAATTAATGATTAATTCACACCAATCTCACTAGTGTATTAATCAGTTAGACTAGATACAACTAGCTCAACTGTGTCTAACTGAGTTAAACTGAACACAACTCCACCAACTACTTCTATAACTCCACCAAACTCTGTCACATGAGTTCTAACTGAAGTCCTCCATGCAATAGCTCCACTAAACCCTCAGGAATAGCATGATTCCTTCTGTCAGCTCCTGTGCCACATCTGTGCACTTAACTGAAGTGCTCCAAGAGAATAAGATAATGTTTAGAGTTCAAATATTATTAAAAGCTAATAATATTCGACATATCTATTTTTAGACTGGCAATCTAAAAATAGATTTCGCCCAATATGTCTAAAAATAGAAGTCCATCTATTTTTCCAACTTGACCAACCATCCACAAATAACATCCTCCAACTCATAGAATATGATCGACATGTTTAAAAATAGACATAGTCTAAAAATAGACTTGCGCCAAAAATAGCTTGCGGGCCCACTTAGTGAAGGCGAATCTTTTCACTAAGCTCATCATCTTGTTGAATCTCAACACTCCCTCTCAAAAAGATAAGGATTATCTGCCACCCCGATCCTGTCTCTATGGTATTCGAATTTTCTCCTGGTGAGCGCCTCCGTCAGAATATCAGCATCTTGATCCTCCGTAGGAATGTAAGATAGCAGCATGATCTTCCACTGCACACAATCTCTGATATGATGATACCAGATGTCAATATGTTTAGATCTATCATGAAATAATGGATTAACCGAGAGTTTAATGCAACTCTGATTATCACAATATATCACAGTAGGATCTAAGTGTGAACCGAACAACCCGACCAGGATTTTCCTCATCCATATAGCCTCGCATGCAGCCAAACTTGTTGCCATGTACTTGGCCTCTGCTAAACTGAGTGCCATAGATCTCTGTTTCCTATTGTACCAAGAAAATGCTGTAGACCCGATACTAAATATCCCTCCATATGTGCTCTTTCTGTCCGTTGGGCTCCCTGCCCAATTTGCATCCGTGAAGCCATGCAACTTCACCTCATCCGACTGTCTGTACCATAATCCATATCCCGATGTGCCTCTGAGATACCTCAATACATGCTTTCCTGCCTTCCAAAAGAGCTTGGTAGGCTTAACCATATCTTGTGAAAGCTGGTTAATAGCATAGCATATGTCCGGTCATGTATTGACTAGATACATGAGCGAACCAACCAAATGTCGATAAATAGTGGCATCCACTACCTCTGTCGATGTAGCATCCTCTTTCCTCCAACCACCAGGAAGAGGAGTGTCGATAGGCTTGCAACCTTGCATTTTGAACTTCTCCAGTATCTCCCGGGCATACTTGCCTTGAGACACAAATAGTCCACCCTTCCGCTGCCAAATTTCCAATCCCAGGAAATAATGAAGGTGGCCCAAGTCCTTCATCTCAAACTCCTTTGTAAGATCATCCTTACATGAGTGTATCAACTGTTCATCACCTGTTAGTATCAAATCATCTACATACAGTACAATGATCAACAACTTACCCTCAACCAAAAACTGGTACATGTTAGGATCCGCCTCACTTTTGGTAAAACCAAGTCCGGTGAAATAACTGTCTATCCGTGTGTACCAAGCACGAGGTGCTTGTTTCAGTCCATACAACGCTCTTTTGAGCCTGCACACATGCGACTCGCTGCTGAATATTTCGAATCCTTCAGGCTGATCTATGTACACCTCCTCCTCAATGACTCTATTGAGGAACACAGTCTTCACATCCATCTGATGAATGTACCAACCCATCTGCGCTGAGAGAGCAAGGATGCTCCATATGGAAGAATACGTTGCGATAGGTGCAAATGTTTCCTCATAGTCGATCCCCTCAATCTGTGAGAAGCCCCATGCAACAAATCTTGCCTTCTACTTCTCGATGCTCCCGTCAGCAGCTTGCTTCACTTTGTAGATCCATCTTGAACCTACCACTAATTTCCCTTCCGGCCTTGGGACAATCTCCCATGCACTGTTTCTGACAATCAAATCATACTCTTCCACCATGGCATCTACCCATGTAGGGTGCTCCACAGCTTCCTCGAAAGAAGATGGTTCTGTTACGATACACTTTCTCATCAAAACCATGTATCGAGTAAATCGGTTAGGTAACTGTCTCTGTCTGTGCTGTGATGTAGGGGCTCCTACAATCTGCGCTGCATCAAGATTCAGTCGCTCAGCTTCTGTAGTGAGCTTCCACCCTTTGATGGTTGGCGCTACATGAGTGGTTTATTCCACTCCATGAACCTCCTCTTGTGGCTGATCCTTATCTTGAGGCTCATCTTTAGGAACTAGTAGCTCCTCATCTGCATGCAAGTGTAGTTCCCTCTCAAGCGACAAATTCATGGCTTTCTCCTCATGAAATTTGATATCCCGTCGCACAACAGTCTTCTGACTATCTGGAAAATACACACGATAGTTGTGGGGTGTTTCTGTGTACCCCACAATTATCCCAACCTCTGCGGTCGACTCCAGATTCTTCCTAGCATCCTTCGTCACATGAATGTAAACAGGTGAGCCAAAAATCTTCAAATGAGAAATATCAGGCTTCTTACCAGAAAATGCCTCTTCGAGTGTACTCATGCCAAGTACTCTATGAGGACAACGGTTTTGCACATAAACCGCAGTGTTGCATGCTTGAGCCCACAAAGTGTATGGGAAAGCCTTGATCATGCAACATCACCCGTGAAACACCCACGATCATTCTATTCTTTCGCTCTGCGACCCCATTCTGTTGTGGATTATGAGGCGCTATGAGCTCTCTTCGAATTCCTTCAAAAGTATTTGAATTCACCAAAGATGAACTCACCACCATTATCACTCCTAAGAGCCTTCACCTGCTTCCCCGACTCTTTCTCAACCAGTGCCTTGAACTCACAGAACTTTGAGTATGTCTTGCTCTTCTTCTGCATGAAGAAGATCAAAAAATTACAAGAAAAGTCATCAAAAAATATCACATAATGCCTGTGATTTGCTGTCGAAGCTACTGAGAAAGGTCCACACACGTCTGTGTGAATTCTCTCAAGGATCGTCATGGCACGAATATCCTTCTCATGAAAGGTGGATTTCAAAAATTTTCCCAAAGTACATCCCTTGCACTGATCTGACTGCGCAGGTGTACCCTTGGGAAGCCCGATAGAAATCTGCTGCAAAATTTTCAAAGTGCCATGGTGAAGATGGCCCAATCTCCTGTGCCACAATTCACCCTCATCTTGGCTCACCACTCCTTCTGCTTTTCCTGCCATTTCTGCGCAACCATCTACCTGCAATTGATAAATGTTCTTAACTCGAACCCCTATCCTCTGGGTTTCACCAAAAGCCTTTCCCTCGCTAAAGACAACATCATATCCCTTGTCTTCCAACATCGCCATAGAGATCAAATTATTCTTCAATCCTGGAACATGCATGAAATCCTTCAATATGAAAGGTTTATCAGACTCACTCTCAAAGGAAATGGTCCCGATACCAGTCACACTGTATCTACCATCATCGCCCATCTCGATGTGCACTCCAAGATCCTTCTCATCCAGATCACTAAACAAATATTTGTCTTCGGTCATATGGAAAGATGCACCACTGTCAAGAAACCACACTGATCCCATCACACTTGAAACCAAGCATGTGATCAGTGAAAAATCCAGCTCAAATTTTGAGGCTGAGGCCTCTCCAGCTGCAGGTCCAGCAACCTACTTATTTTTCTTCTTCTGTGGACAATTAATGGCATAATTTCCGTGTTGGTGATAGTGAAAGCACTTCACCTTGGACAAGTCCTGCTTCTTGCCTTTCGCACCAGATTGAGAAGGATTTTTATTTCCCTTCCCTTTCCTTTCTTTGGAAGCCAAAGCTCAATTTTCTTCATCTTCATTCTTCGATGAAGATCCATCCTTGGTACCCCGCCTTATCTCCTCCTGCACAAGATCCGACCAAAGTCGCTCCCATTCCAGCAGTTTCTCCCGACCATTGACAGAGTCCTCGTAGGAATGCTAACTCTTCGGAAGCCCAAGGAGATCCAAGCTCACTAAGTCCTCTTCATCTACAGTAACCCCCAAACTTCCCAGCTCATCCCTACACTAGAAAAACTTCGTGAGGTACTTGGGTATACTGTCGCCTTTCTCCATTTTTATTTTCCTGAGCTTGTCTTTAAGCGCCAACTTCCTCTAGTCGCTTTTTCTTTGGAACAAGTCTTTCAAAGCTTTCCACATCAAGAATGGACTAGATTTACCATGAATGCTAAACACTATGTGATCCTTCACACCTTCCAACAAAATCCTTCGACATTTTGCTGTCTTATTTTTCCATGCATTAAGTGCGGCAGCATCGCTAGAAGCAGGTTTTGAAATTTCTGCATCTATGAACTCCTTCAACCCATTATCATCCAGCACAGCCTCCATCCTATCCTTCCATGTAATATAATTCGAGCTACCCTCAATGGCATACTCCAATTGCAATCCGTTGAAAGAAATTTCAATGAATTCTCAACTTCGACACCAAGAAAACACTGCAGCAAATTCGAATTCCACTAGCACAAAACTCAACCGCTTCAATAATTGCAATTGCTCTAATCAATATCGCTCTGATACCATGTAGAAATTATATAAATTATGTGTTGTATATCCAATATTCTCCTAGTCACACACTATTTGAATTCATGCACAATACAAAATCTATTCCACTATTGATCATCACATGCGGAAATTAAATCAATTGCAAAGCACACATGAAACCATAAAAATTCACAGATATGAACACAGTGTTTTAACGAGAAAGCCTGAAGCTAAAAACCCCAACTATATTTATATAATATATGTCATATATGTCATGTAAAAATCCTCATACAAAGCTGATCATATGAAGCTCTCAGTACAATACAATTGCTACACACTAATCAGGCCCTGATCTAGAAAATCCATGCACTGATATCTGCCACTTGCTAGCCTGCCTCTACTGTGCAATACTTGCTGAAGAATGGCTCTAAATGAACTCCAATCCACCTGGCTTGCACTATGCAATCCTCATTGGCATCTCCACTGAGTTTTGGATGTAATCAATGCATCACTATAGTCACAACTGATAGTCACACTTGCTCTTTCACCTACCTCTCCACTGGTCTCCGCTGAAACTATCCATGCACTGTAGTTAACTGATATATTCTTTAGTTGATTAATGAGTTAATATTTAGTGAATTAATTAATAATTAATTCACACCACTCTCACTAGTGTATCAATCAGTTAGACTAGATACAACTAGCTCAACTGTGTCTAACTGAGTTAAACTGAACACAACTCCACCAACTACTTCTATAACTCACCAAACTCTTCACATGAGTTCTAATCAATTTATCCATGCAATAGTCTAATAAACCCTCAGGAATAGTGTAATTCCTTCTATTAGCTCTTGTGCCACATTTGTGCACTTAACTGAAGTGCTCCAAGAGAATAAGATAATGTTTGCTCCAAGAGAATAAGATAATGTTTAGAGTCCAAATATTATTAAGAGCTAATAATATTCGACATATCTATTTTTAGACTGGCAATCTAAAAATAGATTCCACCCAATATGTCTAAAAATAGAAGTCCATATATTTTTCCAACTTGACCAACCATCCACAAATAACATCCTGCAACTCATAGAATATGATCGACATGTCTAAAAATAGACATAGTCTAAAAATATACTTGCACCAAAAATAGCCTACGGGCCCACTTAGTGAAGGCGACTCTTTTCACTAAGCTCACCATCTTGTTGAATCTCAACATTTTGTATATTCCTTCCCTCTCTCTCCCCTTCCAAATCCAACTCCCTCTCCCTCCCCCCCTCTCTCCTTCTCTCTCGCACCTCATCTATATATTCCTTCCTCTCTATCTCCATCTCTCTCCCCCTATCACTCTCTCTCTCTCTCTCTCTCACTAGCTCTAGCTCTATCACAATATCCTTCCCCCCCCTCCCCTCCACCTCTCCCTGTCTCCACCCCTCTCTCTATCTCTCACTTTTTCCTTCTCTTTCCCTCCTCCATCCATATCACCGAGAATTTTCACTGTATGTAATCAATAATATATGTAAGGTATAATATAATAATACTTATAATGAGGATGATTATTATTATTATACTGTATTGGAATAACAATAATCAATATTATTGATTATTATACTAATAATAATACATAAAGAAATAATATTTTAAAGAAACAATAGTATGATAACTTTACATTATAGACAAACCAAAAATTTTTGTGTTAAATTGGTAGCTTAGTTTACAATATATTACATTTTACATTTTTCATTACATTTTACAATTTACATTATATTTTACATTTTACATTTGATATGTTATATTTATATATGTTTTAATTTGAATATTAATTAAAACATATGAAACTCATATTTATATTTTTGGTTATATATATATTTTTCGAGACATTTAAAAAATGTTGATATACTCACTCACTTTTAGAATTAATTTTTATTTTAAATTATATATAAATTTTAGGTTTTAATAATTAAATTAAAATCCCCATATGCGAGTGACAAGACGTGCACGTATAAAACCGTCTCTTCCCACGCACGGGCTAACGAAGACCTGCACCGCCAACCTTTACGGTTTACCTGGTGTGGAAACTCCCCTTCGCAATCATTTATATGAGCTCCATGATACATTTGAACTATTTCCATACACTAAATCACATGCCACTCCATGAGAACTGTCGTAGCCTGCACCTGCGAGTGTGTCACAATATTGCACAACATCTGTGCTTGTGCCACATGCCTTCAAAAGGTGAGGTCCCTCCTCATTGTGTTATCCTGATGGTGCTCCTGTTCGTCTCTAGAGCCCTCTCTACCCCCTTAGCTATTTTGTTGCTGCCTCAGTCTCTTCAAGTGCTCCACCAGCCGTGCGTCCTCCCTCCTGTGCACGTCCATACTAGCGCCAGGCCACTAGGCACCCACCCTGTGGTGCACCTCCCAGGCAGTGCGCTCCCCCCTCAATTTCCCTACCTTCACAAGTCCTCCCAACTGTGCACATTTAATGGCAGGCCCCATTGCCTCCCCCCCCGCCCCCACCTGCGCACCCCCCCCCCCCCCCCCCTCACTGCACAGTGCTCAATTGCACACATATATACCCCACTTCTCTGTTGAGCGCTCCCCTGAAGAGGAAGTCTCCATTCATGAATCGATCCCCACCCCTTTGCTGCTCCTCCCCCCCATGACTCTGTGTATTCGCCAAAGGACCATCAGGGGAGGCCAAAGAGGTGCGTTCCCAGGACATTATTAGTGAGGTCAAGATAATAATTTAGAATCCTTTGAGGGCTCCTCTTCTGGTAGCCATGATAGGGAGGCATCACAACTCCCTGCACACACCCAGGAGGAGGTTACCCCAGTTCAGGAGACTCAGAGGGGCAGAAGGGGACCTAGGAAATCCACCATCGCACACCCAGAGCAACCCACTCCTCGCAAATCCAAGCCTCTTCCAGTATAAGAGGCCATGGGAGAAGATACCGATCTGTGGATTATGGACTCGGAGGCTGTTTGGATGCGTGTACCAGATGTTGAGTACCCGATCACTCCCATTCTCTACGCACTTACTTCAAAGCCCCCCGTGCTTGCTTATTGCTGAGGAGGAGGCCATAGCGCAGGAGTATGGTTGCCACATCGAGGAGGAGGACCTTGTCACCGAGGATTATGCAGGAACACCATGATTGCAAGGTCGCTCTTCTCTTTTCTATTTTCTGTTATTTCAGTGAATAGTGTAGAACTTTTGTTTTTTCATGTGTCACGACACACCTTGTAATTTTTGACTGTCTGAAGCTACTACATGGCTAGTTTCCTCCCAGGAGGCAGCCCCATACATATGCTACTCTGAAATCAACGAAGGTTGGGATTGGATAAGAACATCTTACCATCTCAACCCGTCGCCTATGTAATGTTTCTCTTGGATTTAATATAGTTTAACCTAACTTACCAAAAATAAAAAAATTAAATTAGATTTCAAATTTATTTGTGAGACACGAAATTAAATTTCTTAGTTATAAATGGGATTGGTTTGTTTAGTTTGTATGAATAACTACGATAAGTTTAATGTTTTACTTTTTGTTTTTTCACACTAAAATTTAATGATACAATTTTGAGTGAGATTGCAATTTTTAGCTATTATACATGTAGACATTAAAATTTTCCTTTGACTGGGTATTACTTTGTTTTTGACCAATTTTTATGCCATGACTTTTAGATACTTTTAGATTTTTCAATGTTAAGCTTCATAAGAAAAAACCAAAAATTAAAATCATTGAAAATAGCTCATACTCACGTAAATAACATATTTACCATTAATTACTACCCACAATAATTTAAGAAAGTATTTGCATAAAAAATCGATAGGAACAAGATGTAAATAAATACACTTACCAAGAGTTGTATTATATAAGTTTTCTTCAACAATTTAATTAGTAGGAATAAAAATATGAATGTGCAGAATTAATAACGAGCAAAATATAAATGTGCAAAAATTTTAGTGGTTATTACCCACCAAAATTTATGCAAGTCTTTGCCCTTAATAGGCATTTATTTTTTCAGTTTCATGCAATTTTAGCATAAATTGCACTTAAATGGCGAGGAATAATAACAAAAAAATGAAATCTTATTAACCATAAAGGGACTTTAAAGGATAACATCCAACATGAATTTCACATTTGGGAACTTGATTCATTGGAGAAGGCATTCAAGTTGGCATGAAAAATTGAATGTAAAATTACAGTGAAAAGGAAGCCTACCACTCACATCTATAAATATGGAAGTGTTGCTACTCCTAGACTTCCACAACCTACAAGGTTGACAACACAAAAATTAGAAGAAAAAAGAGCAAAAGGTGTTTGCTACAGTTGTGATAGCAAATACACTAAAGGTCATAAGTGTGCTGAGAAGAAATTATTTTACATAGATTGTGAGGAGGAAGAAAATGAACAAGAAACTTCAAAAAAAGAGGATATACAGTAGGAACCAACCCTAGAAGAAGAAGAAATGAGTCCGACCATATCGTGTAATGCATTGGCAGGAATTAACACTCCTCAAACTCTCAAGATAGAAGGACATATCAAGAAGAAAAAGGTAATAGGGTTGATTGATTCGGGCAGTACCCATAATTTTATTCATTGTAAAGTAGCCAAGGAATTGAATTGTTTCCTACACCCAACACCATAATGTCAAGTGATGGTTGCAAATAGAGGAACTATAAATTGCTCTAGAAAATGCCATAATATCAAGCTAACCATGGGGGAATATGTATTGAATAGTCCAATGCTTTCCATTCCTATGGGAGGTGTTGATGTTGTACTAGGAGTACAATGGTTACAATCTTTGGGGGCGGTAGCTTTTAATTTTCAAGAAATTTTCTTGAAATTTTTTTCAGAAGGAAAGGAAGTCGAATTACGGGGTATTGCGGGGAAGCCGGGAAAGATAATAAGCTCTATTGTCATGACAAAGCTTCTAAAGAAATAACAACGCGGCGTAATTGCACAATTATGCTCACTAGAAGTTCCAACATCAAAATCATCTATTTCTGCAGATCTCCAACAAGTCTTGGACAATCATTCCAAGGTGTTTGAAACTCCCAAAGGACTCCCACCTATTCGTGATCATGATCATGCTATTCATTTAATTCTAGGAAGTGTTCCTCCAAACATCAGGCCTTATAGATATCCTTACTTCCAAAAGAGCGAAATTGAACGTATGATTGCAGAAATGTTAGAGGCGGGTATAATTCAACCTAGTCAGAGTTCTTTCTCTGCTCCTGTAGTATTGGTACACAAGAAGGATGGATCATGGTGAATGTGTCCGGATTATAGGGAGCTCAATAAGCTCACCATTAAAGATAAATTTCCCATTCCTGTGATTGATGAATTTTTGGATGAATTACATGGAGCAATTTATTTTACCAAGTTGGATCTTCGTTCAGGATATCATCAAATTAGAATGAAGACTGAAGATATTCCAAAAACAACATTTCGAACTCATGAGGGTCATTATGAATTTTTGGTCATGCCTTTTGGCCTTACCAATGCACCTTCTACATTTCAAGGGTTGATGAATTACATTTTCAAACCCTTCCTTAGAAAATTTGTTCTAGTATTTTTTGATGATATACTAATCTACAACAGGTCTTGGAAGGATCATGTTCAACATGTTGACAGGGTGCTCAAACTATTGCAGGAGAAACAATTATATGCAAAAACATCCAAGTGTTTCTTTGGAGTACAAGAGGTGGAATATCTGGGTCATATTATATCTCACGAGGGTGTTAAAGTAGACCCTAACAAAATTAAAGCCATTAAGGAATGGAAAGTCCCCAAGACAATAAAGCAGTTGCGATGATTTCTTGGGTTAACAGGCTATTATCGCAAGTTTGTTAAGAATTATGGGAGAATAGCAGCACCTCTAACAACATTATTGAAGAAAGATGCATTTTAATGGACTCCTGAAGCAACTAAGGCCTTTGAACATCTTAAAGAGGCAATGTGCCTAGCACCGGTCTTAGCTACGCCAGACTTCACAAAAACCTTTATTGTGGAATGTGATGCCTCAGGAAATGGAATTGGTGCAGTTTTAATGCAGGAAGGAAGACCCATTGCTTTTAAAAGTCGTCCAATCAAAGGAAAGTATTTACAGAAACCTATTTATGAGAAGGAAATGTTAGCAATACTGCATGCACTAAAGAAATGGAGAACTTACCTAATGGGAAGACACTTCAAGGTAAAAACTGATCATGATAGTCTCAAACACTTTTTGGAACAAAGACTATCTTCAGAAGAGTAGCAAAAATGGGTCACAAAGATGTTGGGTTATGACTTTGAAATAATCTACAAAAAAGGGAAGCTAAATGTTGTTGCGGATGCACTCTCAAGAAAGAATGAAGAGGTGGAAGCATTGCTTTGTGCCATTTCTATTATCCAACCAGATTGGATAACCGAAGCAAGAGATGAATGGAAGAAGGATGAAGAAGTGTGGACACTTATTCAAAAGTTGCAGCAAGATCCTAGTACATCTGATACATTTAGTTGGAAAAATGATTCCTTATGGTACAAAGATCGCTTATATCTTTGTAAAAATTCCCAACTAAAACAAAAGATTCTTCTGGAATTGCACACTTCTCCTTTAGGAGGACACTCAGGATTTTTAAAAATTTACCACAGGGTGAAGAAAGAATTTTTTTGGGATGGCCTTAAATCTGATATTCAAAATTTTGTGGCGGAATGTTTGGTTTGCCAGCAGAATAAAGTGGAAACAATTAAGACCCCGGGACTTCTACAACCTTTATCCATTCCAAGTCAACGTTGGGAGGAGATTTTAGTGGATTTTATCACAGGTTTACCTAAGTCTGAAGGAAAGAGTGTTATCATGGTGGTAGTTGATAGACTTACCAAGTATGCACACTTGTGTGGATTATCTCGTCCATTTAAATCAAGTACAGTTGTTGGCTTGAGGGGTCTTGACCTAGGTTCAGATTTAAGGTTTTCCAACAAACCCCTATACTACTGGTCCTTTCGGCAATGACCTACTTTCGCAGGCCAAAGTATCACCCGAAGTAATATGGGTGGGTGCTGGAACTAGGTTTATCTCACTTTTTCCTTCTCTTTCCCTCCTCCATCCATATGACCGAGAATTTTCATTGTATGTAATCAATAATATATGTAAGGTATAATATAATAATACTTATAATGATGATGATTATTATTATTATAATGTATTGGAATAATAATAATCAATATTATTGATTATTATACTAATAATAATACATAAATAAATAATATTTTAAAGAAGCAATAGTATGATAACTTTACATTATAAACAACCCAAAATTTTTGGTCAAATTGGTAGCTTAATTTCTCGAAAGCCACATTTGAGGTCAGATTCCTCTAAGTTAAAGACGTCCTCTATATCTGACCCGGAGAAGATTATTCATATAAGAAGTTGGAAAGAAAGACAATCAGCCCGTGCTGAAGTCCCTGAATATTCTGTAGAAGATCATCCATCCTCTTCTTCTCAGGAAATCCCAGTGGAAAATCCCGACTCCACTGAGGAAAATCCCGAATATTACTCAGATAGCCCACCCAGGGGAAGTGCTAGAACCAAAGAAAACCTTCATCTCACCCCTGAGGCTGAAGAAGTTAAAGAAGTCACAGAAGTAGCTGTTGTTAACCGTGAACTATTCCCATCTACACCTCAGGCTTCTGTGCAATTTATTCCCATTGTTATACATACTCCACTTCCTCCTCCTCCCCTTCCTTCATTTGTACATCAGATTGTTGCACAACCCCCACCTCCTCCAATGGATAATGTTCCTGCTTTTCTATTGAACAAATATGCTCCATTGGCCTTACCACAGGTGCTCAATGATATGCCACAGGATTATTTGAAGATTTTGCCCAGATTTAATGGAGAAAATGAAATTAATGCACAGAAACATCTTGAGGTCTTTTGTGCCTTTGCAGAAAACCTGAATGTTGAACATCTGGACGTGGTCTTAAGATTGTTTGTTCAATCTCTGGACGGTGAAGCCATAAAATGGTTTAAAACATTAACAAACCATTCTGTAAATACTTGGGAAAGAATGGAAGAAGTTTTCCTCGGGAAATGGGGAGAAAAGAAAGATCATGGGATGTGTCTGACTGAATTTAATACTCTAAAGAAGAAACATAATGAAGGGGTGTCAGAGTTTATTAAAAGATTTAATAAGTTATATTTGAGCCTGCCTCCTGAGATGAAGCCTCACCAAACTGCTGCTAAGGTAGTCTTCATAGCAGCCTTCGATTCAGATTTTGGCTTCTCCTTGAGGGAAATGAGACCTGCCACTCTAGATGATGCTCAGTCAGATGCTCTTGAATTAGAAGCAAACTTTTCCTCCACTGGGAAATTAAAAGGAAAATTTGAACAGGATACTAGAAGGAGAGGCAAAGAAGAGGTCTCTACCTCCAATCAAGACAAAGACTCTGACAAAATGGACGAAATAAGCAAAATGATTAAGAAGATGGTCAAGCTTGAATTGGAGGCTAAGAACGCAGCCCCTAAAAATTTCTACAATGCTCCAAACAGAGGATACAATTCCCAGTACAAAAGACCACCCCTGCAAATATTGCCCAGAGATACAAAGGAGCAGCAAGATCAGGTACCACACCCATTGTACCTGGAAGGCCCAGCAGATGACTCCACTGAAGATGCTGCTTATGAATTAGAAGATTCAAATCATGCTTTCTCAAACAATGAAGAAATGGAATGCCCATTGCAAGAAGAAGAGGAGGAAGCATAAATTGACCGTTATTGTAAACAATTTAATGATTTCATGCAAGCACATTTCAATAGAAGATATAATCTGAGATCTTCAGGGAAGTGGACTAGAACTCAAGATCAAAATGAAAAGTCCAAATAAGTCGCAATAGAAAAATCCCCTTTTGCTTTCAATTTGCAAAAAGAACTTGAAAAGATCAAAATCCCAGTCCCCTTGACTGAACTGTTGAAACAACCAGCATATCAATCTCAAGTCGCCTCTTTCATACTTCCTCCAGAAGCAGCACTCACCCCAGATAATATCAAGCATTGGCAGGGATTTGAGGATGAAGAACAGATGACAGGATTCCTAGAAATAGAGGGTGAATTCTCCAACATGGGGATTGATGCTGATGAGAGAAATCTGACATCACTTGATAGGCAAAGAAAGAAGGAAGGAAATTTGGTGGAAGACTTTAACCCATGGAATGAAGAAATCAGGTTGCTAGAGATTATGTCGAATAAATATGATTCAATACAGGAAGAAGAGGAGGAGAGCAAAGAAGAGATCCTTGAGCAAGATGAAAGTAACGAGTCTTCTCTTGAAAAAGAGGAAGCAAAGGTACAAGCCCCTTCTCAAGAATACATAAATCTTTTCAAGGAGCTCAGCACATCAGCGCAGAATATACCAGAGCTCCAAAAGGACTCAGCTCCAATATACATTGAGTCCTCTAGTTTAGAGAACGAAGGAGATGAAGGAGATTCTCTATCTCAAGAGAGTCTTCCTCTTGATCCAGTGGAAGGAGATAAAATCACGGATTTGAAGCACACTTTTGCGGATACTCTTAGCCGGATATCCCTCACGAGAATGTTCACAAAGAGTTACCCTTACGCCTTGTTCCTGAAGAGATTTTCTCTCGGTGCATTTATTTCTGGAGGTAGATTGCAAAGTACAAATAATTATATTCAGTCATTCACAGTATGGGCGCGAATGTTTTCCGCCACTTTGTTTCAAATCAGATCATTAAATGTGTATCACCTACCTCATTATCTGGAGCTTTCTATCTCTTCTATAAAAACGAGAAAGAAAGACATTGTAAGGGTTCCAGATTTCTATCAGCAAACTGTGCAGTGAAAGGCTTTGTATACATCTTGTAAAGTTTCTGTATGAAGGCTCAGAGCCCGTAGGGTCTCGGTGAGGAGGAGTTATAACTGTAATGAGGATTCTGGTCTTTGGTATCCCACAGTATGTAATATTTTCTTATGTGTTAATATAATATCTCATTTCATTGCATTTATCTTCTTGTATCATGTTCTAGAATGCGAGTGGCTCACTGATCTTAAGTAAGGATTCATCTTAGTTGGTGCCCATACTTGGATTAGTCAAGCACTTTAAATAGGCCTAGTCATGATATATTGTTCCATGTTCATGTCATTCATATTTTCTGCTATATTAGTTACTTGAGGAGGGTGCTTTTAAAACGCCATTGTCATGTATGGATTCTTAGTTGGATAAGCCCATATGTGGTTCTGTTGTGTATCTGGTTATCAGCCTCATGTTAACTAGTATCTCCTTCATGTTTTCCTCACTGCATCCACTTTCTGATATTTGATTTCTGTGGCATACTATTTGAACTGGCCCTCTTTGCAGTAAGTTGTCTCTTAACTGTCTGATGCTTTTGTATTGGAGTTTTTCATGTTGTTCCTACATTATTATTATCTTTGTATCAGCTTCTGAGAGAGTTTGGTTCCATTTAAACTAATTTCCTTGTTTTACAAGAGATAGTAAGAGAGCTTTTGGATTGACACCCAAGCTATATTTCATGTTCTCTTGCTATGATAAGATGTCCTAGGCACTGGTCTATGGCAACTCTAGACTGTCTCTAGGGGATGACAAAATTGTCTACAGGGCCTAGACTACTTTGGAAATCAACAAAGGCTGGGATTGTATAAGCACAGCTTACCATCTCAGCCCGTCACCTATGTAATGTTTCTCTTGGATTTAATATAGTTTTAACCTAACTTACCAAAAAAAATATCAAATTAGATTTCAAAGTTATTTTTGGGACATGAAATTAAATTTATTGGTTACAAATGGGATTGGTTTGTTTAGTTTGTATGAAGAATTACAATAAGTTTAAATGTTTTACATTTTATTTTTTCACACTAAAATTTAATGATACAATTTTGAGTGAGATTGAAATTTTTAGCTATTATACATGCAGACATTCAATTTTTCCTTTGACCAGGTATTACTTTGTTTTTGACCAATTTTTATGCCATGAATTTTAGATACTTTTAGATTTTTCAATGTTAAGCTTCATAAGAAACAACCAAAAATTAAAATCATTGAAAATAGCTCATACTCACGTAAATAACATATTTACCATTAATTACTACCCACAATGATTTAAGAAAGTATTTTCATAAAAAATTGATAGGAACAAGATGTAAATAAATACACTTACCAAGAGTTGTATTATATAAGTTTTATTCAACGCTTTAATTGGTAGGAATAAAAATATGAATGTGCAGACTTAATAATAAGCAAAATATAAATGTGCAAAATTTTTAGTGGTTATTACCCACCAAAATTTATGCAAGCCTTTGCCCTTAATATCCAATTAATTTTTCAGTTTCATGCAATTTTAGCATAAATTGCACTTAAATGACAAGGACTAATAACAAAAAAATGAAATCTTATTAACCATTAATTAATTAAAATGTAACTTAATTATTTTATAATATTAAATTATTTTTATAATAAATATTATTAATTAAAAATGCAAAATTAAATAATTTTGTTAGTTAAAGGATTTAAAATCTCATTAGTTGAATTAAATAACTTCACTCATAAACAAATAAAATGTGCTAAACTCATTTGGGTGAAAGCATGAAGATGAGTTACACTTTTGGGTCTCTTCATGTAAATTTTTTTTTTCAATTTTTTAAATAAATTGAAAAACTAAGTGTACCCTTTTAAAGAGGACTCTTAAACCAAGATAGTGGTATTTTTTGAAATTTTTTAGTTGTGCATTTTTATGATATTGATTTTTTATTCAACCTCTTTATATCTTAAAAAATAAAATTCGATCATTATGTTTAAAAGAAATTAGATAAAAAATATCATATGAATTTGAAAATGTCAAACTCATATGCCATTGTATAAAGGGTTCCTTCCCGAATCCAACATGATCAACTCAGCCACTTAAAAAAAAATTATGCTTGGACTCCCCTAGGGTACAAAATGATGTTGCAGAGAAATCTGCAGAAAATGAGCTAAAACTTTGTTTTTTAGGCCCTCAACAGCTCGATCGAGCACTTAAAATGATCTATTGAGTGTTTAAAATTCAAATTTCAAATAGTTCCATTAGATCCCTTAATGTGGTTAAATAGAGGCTTGATTCAATTATCTTAAAAAAAATATGAAGCCTCTTAATACTTTTCTATAAGTGAATTATAAAATTTATATATTCCACAAAAATATTTTTTATAAATATTAAAATATATTCCAAACTCTAATTTTCCTTAATTATAAATCCAAAATTTATTTTATTTTATCAAGAAAATAATTATAATATTATATAAATAACTTTCTATAAAATATTTTAACTTTTCTTTTTCAATTTTGAAATTCTTAGAAATAATAATTTGTTTATTATTTTGATTTTAAATATAGCAAATTTTTATACTTAATTATTTATAATTTTTTTTTATGTAGAAATGTTCAACAAAAATAAATCAAATTATAATAAATAAATAAATAAACAACATATTAAACTAAACTAAATTTTACAAGATTATTATTTTTAAAATAATTTCATATGCACATTTAAATCTACATTACTCAAATTCAAATTAGTTAAATATTTATGATTTCCTTATGTTTTTATTATTTTAAATATATATATTGCAAACCTAAGTGAGGATAATATTGAGTGCAATCACATTTTACAGGTTGAGAGAGATTTATCACTGCAAATACCATTGTATCCATTACAACTATATTAATTATAACTTACAACTATTACAATAATTACTGCACTCATTTATTTTCCTGAACAAGTGGATATTACTGCATTATTACAACTATATTAATTATAACTTACAACTATTACAACTACGTTAATTATTAGTGCACTCATTTATTTTCCTAAACAAGTGGATATTGCTACATTATATGTGTGTGTGTGAGTGTGTGATTTTAATATATATTATTATGACCCAAGGTGTCACATCTCCTAAACCTTAAATTTACCAACATAAAAAAAATGAAATTCTAAAGACAGGTTCCCCACAATGCCACTTACATGCACTTGCATTAGTTGACTTTATCAACAAGAGATATAAGGATATTACAATAAATTTATGTTTAAATATATAACACTAAACCTGGAGCTACCAATTAATACTTATTCTCGACTGCTTTAATCATAAATATTGATATATGTCACATTACATTCGGGTTGCATTAAAAATTGAGGTCAACATAGATTACATTATCTCAGGGTGAATTAACCATTAATTATGAAATATTATATATGCTAGGTTAAGGTTTTGCGTCCTAATTGATGATTTGATGACATATATATAAATATGATAGCTTAGACAAGATTTGGTTGATATTACGGCCAATACAACCATATACATGTCCTAACTATGAACCTTAAACCCCACCCTAGAGTTATCTCGTATAGGGTATTGGCGGGCTCTGGAGACTTCAACTTCATCTTGGCTGTACACTTGGCATTCTTCTTGGGATTCAAAAGTAATCGATGGTTCTAGAACAATATGCTTTATCAAAGGTGGAGGACATTATTTGTTAGGTCATACCTCCTTACCTTTTTTGACCGAAACCTCATTTGCTTCTTGCCTAGTAGGGTTTCATCACTCTAGCTTCCATTTTCTATTTCAAACTTCTTATAGGCTAACTGAACAGTTACACCGATTTTTACAGGGGAATTTCACATTCCAAGTAGTTCACAGTCAGAATATAATTGTTTTGGTTCAACCTACAATGAATTTTAGAATTTTTTTTCTAACCCTATCACATTTTCCTACAAGGATTAGTTTTCATTGTGTTTGCAACCAAAATCACCATTATTTGTTCTCCAAAAGTCTTCTTATCTAGGTAAGTTACCCAAATTTGTACCCGACTTCTGTAAATTCTTGGGTTATGCTTACCATGGACTTACACTTGCCATGGATGACAGGTAACAACTCCATTTTTGAAGGAAATGAAATTCTTGACAAGTATAGCATTGTTTCTTATCTTAGCATCTTTTCCCATCTTTAATCCACAACCATGGTAGTAAATATTGTTTTGAACTTGCTGGACTTGCTACAGGTACTTAACCGTCTACATGTTTGATTCTTAAGTTGACAATAATGGACTTATGCACTTATTTCTTTATCAATCATTGGTTACATGTACTCTACTATCTTGGGTATTTATTTAAGATTGTATGGGTTGCTAGAGTCATGCACAAGAGTTGCATGCACCTCCTATCTATACAACGTTTCTAAGTTTCTCTCCTTGTGAGGGTTCGAGTGAGTGTTTAAGCCCGTATAAAATGGGGTTTTTAGTTGAACTATAAATTGAAATTTTAAGTTATAAGTCTAGACTAGATTTGAATTAGGTTCTCTATTTGACCCTCAATCTGTATGGTACAATTATATAAACATATTTCGGTTCACATTACGATGACCCCATCACTTTGTGGATTATTTTCTGCTAAAATTGATCTAAAGTTTCATTATGAATATAGTATGGTTTCATTTCCTTGTTTTCATGCCTATTGATGTGCTTTCAGACTCATACTTGCTATTATAGTTGTAGGTTTATAATTTTCTGGTATATGTACTTCAATTATAAGATTGAAATACTTCTGGTTACAAACTCTATGTTTCTGTTATGTATTATCAATTTGAGTTCCTGCATGATTTCATTTAGAATAATTGTTTAGAAATGCATGTTTTTTGCTACAGAAGAGTAGTTCAAGGACTGTTATCTAGGCTAGGCCTAATCTGGCCAAGCTTAGGAAGACTAACCGCGAATGCAACCCTTGGTCACTCAGAAATTTTAATGGCTGACAAGATTGAGTTGAATCTTGATAAGGAAGGAAGAGTCATTTTATTTTCCAGTTTTGTATAGGAAAACAGTAATTTCCACAGTTATGGTTAAGAAACAGTAGTTTCAATGGTGTAGTTACATATTTCTTATAATTCGTTTATGCTATTAAGTTATTATCTTTAGAACTTTTCCTTGACAAACTTTTGTTCCTATTAATAGATACTCTTGCTAAAATCCTGTTTGCAACCACTAACTCATTAAGGTTAGGTATATTTATCTGCATTTTGATTTGTTCCTCTTCTGCCTCATTTTCGAAATTTGGAACTCTTATAGGAAGACAACCTTATCCTCCAAACTGCGAGAACAGTAATCACCATCTCCCCCCATGATTTCCTCATAAGAAGGTGTTAGTTATGCTTCAACATAGTCGTCTTCTGTGACTATCTGGTCCTTACTAGACTTATTCCAAGTCTTGTTGTGGCTCAAATTCATCTAACATTTCAGCACGGTTCATTAATACAAAGCTTTTTCCTTTCTCTTGGGATATCTCTAGTACATATTACCCTGTTAGTACCTCCTTTCCTTTCTTTTTTAAATTTCAGAAAGGAAGTTATGGTCAGGTAACCACTTTCCCCATAACCAACTAACCAACATGACATGTGAAGCATGAGTTCCTAAATGAGTTGTCCACAAACCTGCATTATTATAAGAAAATTTAATATATAAAAATAAAAATCAGTTTTTAACATTTGACCTTTTCAAGTTTGTCAAAATTATTATGTCTTTTTACTGCAGTAATTAATATTTACTGCTTTTCTCAGGGGATGTTACATCATCCACCCCATAGAAAAAAACATTGTCTCGATGTTTTCACGCTTCCCGAATAAGCTTGGGTAATCTTCTTCATAACTTTCTCATCTTACCAAGTAGCCTCTTCTTGGCTAAAGTGTTGCCACTTCACTTTAACTTGTGTGATAACTTGTCTCCGCAATGTTACTTCTCTCCGATCGAGTTTTTGTAGGGGATCTATTAGGAACTCGCCTTTCGGCTCGACCTACACACACACTTATAAAATACTTGTCAGAATAATTCACCTTACACAAAGTTTCTGATAGAAAGACATAAAAATTCACACATATATACATTTTGTTGTTTTTCAATTTATCTATATGTCCTAACAATGGATTATATGTCTAAGGTCATATATGTATTTCTTTAATACATAAACATGGAAAACATTATGCACACATATCAAATGAGCCACAAGTTTCAAAGCTCCTTTTTGGATAATTTTGTATTTGCGTGCTACGAAAATGAAGACAAGGAGCTTTGAGGTGGTTAAGTTCCCTATTTTTGTGTAAATGGACTTAAATGTAAACTGTGGGCCTCAAACCATGGTTTGATACCATAGTATCTGCGCGATAGGTGCATATAAATAGATAGAAGATGTCTAAGCTAAGTAGTTCATGATTTTGAAAGACAATTTATGCTTTTTCTTGCGAATATTGTGTAAGAGTCTCGTTGGGTTAGGGTTGGGTAAAAGGCTCCTATTGGCTGTGTGCGTGGAGACCTAGTCCTAGATGTGTGTGCGGAAGGGTTTTGTAAGGGCTTGGTAAGGGTTGTTTTGTAAAGAAGATTGATGTACTGAATAATATATCTTGAGATAATATAAGGAACCGTTTTAGCAAACCTCTTGTGTTATGCATCTGTGTTGGTTATTGTTATGCTTTGTTGAGGCTGCACTGTTCTAAGCTTCTTATTATCTATTGCACAAGATATCTGGATAAATTATGATTAAATGCTGATAAATAATAAATCTATTTAAGTCTTTGTTGCGTTGTGACTTGGATCGGCTTCTGTTCTGTTTGTCTATGCCAAAGTGATAGCGATTCTGTGGTATTTTGTTAATATTTACGGATTCTCTATGTGCACATCTGTATAATTTTGCTTCAGGTTTTTTCCGAGGACCACTCATTAATTTCTTCCTCAGGGTGCAGAAACCTAGTTCCAGTGCCCCCCCATACTGTTTCGGGTGAGACGTTGGTTTGCATAATCAGATCACTGCCGAAAGGGCCAGTAGTTGGAGGGTTTGTTGGTCTATCCATAAACTCTGAACCTGGGTCAAGACCCTTCAAGCCAACAAATGGTTCCGTTTTCGGGACCAGGATTGTCATTTTGAGGGAGATTTGATGTTGTGGTAGCCTTCGCAAAACAAATTACAAGTTTGGCTAGATAGAAATATCCTGGAATTTGCGCTTCAAGAGAATAAGAGAAATAATCTATCTATTGAACATTGGGTCGGAAAATATATTTATACAGAAGTGCATGAAATTTTCTTTAGTTCCTTCACAAACGAGCTTCAAGAGTGGTTGTTGCGCTTAGATGAATTCCATCCCCGTATAAGAGACGACCCAGTCACTGAGTGGACCTTTGAATTGATACAAAATTTAGAGATATTTGATAATAAGATCACTCGCACGGTAGATCATTGGATCAACTAGATCTTGGGAGAATTTGTGACTGAATTTTAAATTGATTAGTTTTTGTCCTACTCTTAAGAAGAGAGAATATTTTTCAAAGGCCCTAGAGGTAAGTTCATGCGCTCATTGAAATTTTCACTAAAGATGCTATTATGTGAAAAGGGTTGTCTATGCGAAAACACTACTTGAATGCATCATAAAGGTTCAGATACGCGTAATGGAAGAATTTTCCACTAAGAGTTTGAGGAAGTCCCTTATAACACTCTGAATCTTATATATGATAGTGAGCCTGAACCTGAAACTGCTAGCTCAAGTGATTCTAATGAAGAAATTTTTTTCTAGCAGAGACCTTTAAGTCTATTTCCTACCCCATCCACTCCACTTTTTTCATTGCACCAGAGACCACCCACTCCACCATGCAGTACATCTCCTCCTCCTCTCCCAGAAGTAGTAATGGTTGCATCTATGAAGCTGCCTAATTTCAAGGGTATCGGGAATGAGAACACTAAAAAATTCTGGTTTGTGACTGAGGCTGTGTGGTAGGCGCAACAAGTTCACAGTAATGATATCAAGAAAGCGCAACTCACTACTACCTTCTAGGATATAGCATTGGACTGCTATATGAGTTATGTTTAGGATAACCCTGATGCTACCTTGCAACAAATAAAGACAACCCTAAAAGTGCAGTTCAAAAATCCTAAATCATACTCACAACTGGTAATTGAGATGAAAGATATCCACGAGGAGGTTAATGAGTCTGTATGGGAAGCCAACCAATGGCTGAAGCATGTCATCAGGGATGGAGGGTTTTTCATTGATGGTGCTCAGCATAAAGAATAGTTCATTTCTATGTTTCTCTCCCATCTGCGCCAACCGTTAGGAAATCAAAATATTGCCACATTAGCTGAGAATGTAGAGGTCACAATGAAATTAGAAGCTACACCAACACCTATTGCACCTGGGACTCAACAAATACAGAATCAACTAGAATCCATGCACTTGGAAATTCAAAGACTGCATAACGATAAGGGAAATGAAGCGTGCACATAGATCTGTTGTATAAAATGCAAAGCTTTCGTGCACCATAACGATTAGTGTCCTATTTTCACTAATTATTTGAATGTTTGAGGTCCAATACCCACGAAGATCCATGTTTGGTGTACAATCTGTCAGGTTGCTGGATTGCATGACATAGATTCCTGTCCAAGGATTGGGAAGTATTAACTTGACCTAAAGGAGTTTTTTTGTAGGTTATGTTCATCATTAGGGCATGATGAGTGTTAACACTGGAAAATAGTACAAGAAAAGATGACATTATTTAATGTCAAGAAGAAGGATTTACAGGGCTGAGAGACATTAGAGAATCTAGAAAGTATTTAAAAATCTCTAAGGTCTGAGGATAAATCAAATTTGAGCAAGTCATAAATTCTTTTGCATGCAAAAACCTTCTATAAGAGTGCCTTTGTGCACCTTTTGACTCAAAAATCATGCAATACTAGGAGTGGCGGAAGTCACTTTCTAGGACCACAAAAAAACACACTCTAGGATAGTGATTTCACACTTGAAGTCACCTAAGGACAACCACCAAAGCCTCCTTAGGACATCAAGGGAGCACACAATGGAATAAATGTGGCACACAATGGAATCATCCCCCTCTCTTGGGTCACCATCCACAATGTACCAAGAGAGGGAAGGAGGAGTTGAATTCTCCTATAAAAGGCCACTAAGAGATGAACAACTTGAGAGCACATTGTTATGCTGACAAGAATTTCCCCAAGCAATACCAACAGTGTGTGATCCAGAGCAGAGATAGAGGGGACTCAATTGTTGGCCATCCAACAACTTCAGTCCACCATAGTAGGGATAGGGAGAATTTTCACCGAGGCAAGCTTGGAAGTAAAGACATCCTTGCATCGAGACTTAGAACCCCAAGTTCTAAGGGCCCCTTGGCAAGTGGGTTAAAGTTTCATCCTCATTTCCTACCAACAATCAATAAGAGGGGACGTAAGTGTTTTCGTTTGGATTAATGCAGTTGTTTGACTCTATTTAGAGCTTTTTTCTTATTTTTTTTTATTTAGTTTAATTTTTATGTTTGAATATGCATGCTATTTCTCTATCTAGTATGTTTATGTTCTAACATGTTCCATTAACTTGCTTGACTCCATATATTTTCTTCCTGTGACCAATAACTTAAGAGGGTAAACCACACCCCTTAAGTTGGTGTGATTTCATACATGCGTGCACCAAGCACACTAACACAGGATTGGCGACTCCACTAACGTTTATTTCCAAGTTTATGTGGTTGTGCCTTTTTGTAGAGACCTCTGTCTGTGCTATGGAGTTGGGTTGAAATTGCCCCCCTTTTCTCCTTCAGTCCCTAGTTCATCCCAAGTGACAGACTGAACCAAAATGGCTCCAAAAATTACTTTTGTAGGAATTTTCATGCTTTTTCCCTCAAACAGGCATGCCCAAGGTGCACGTTCAGAGCTGACCTACGCATAGACATCGCGCCTGTTGCAACCTTCCACGCGCAAAAGACATAATGAGAAATTTCTCCCATATTTCTATCTTTTCCTGCTTGTAAAGTGTCTGTAAGGCCATAATACATCTGCAAGCATTGGTTGAGGTACCTTGCAGCTTGCTAAAACTCACTCTTAGTTAATTTTGGTAGGCTTGGTGTTAGTTTTATTTCAAGTTGATTTTTGCAAAGTTCACACATAGTTTAAGTAGGGAGGGAAATTAACTTGGATTCCAATTTTTTTTTATGTTTTGCAAATTTCGGTACCAACACACCTAGATAATTAGCCAAAGTAAGTGGCCTAAGTCCACACATGCTTAGCTAGTTCCTTTTTCTAGTGTAAAAGTCATTAGTTTAGTTCAATTTTTGCACTGGGATTTCGGGACTAGGATTGAATTGTCGATAGAAGAACAAGTAAAATATGTTTCCTTTACACCCTTCGATGATCCTAGGCAAGTATATGAACACTCTCTATTCACAACTCACCATATCCCTGTAGTTGATCACATAGATTAACTAGGAAAAATAGAAAGAGACCCATATCCGCACATGTTTTTCTTTTGAGCAAGGAACAATAGAACATAGTTTAATAGGGGATTTTGAAAAGGATCATCGCATATCCACACGTTCAAACTTTTTTCTTTTTCACCTTTTGTTCACACACATCCACACACTAAGAAAAGCAAAGACACCTAAAACTAACTTAACAAAAATCACTAAATTATCCCCACAGGGGCCACAAAATAATTTATAATCTAAGTTAGGATCAAGGGGGTAGGCATCCAATAAGCTACCTTGATCATTCTTCATCTTAAAAAATAGAATTTGACTATTTAGGGAGCTTTTAAATCCACCTATAATCCCATAGAAAAGAAAACCCGAGCGCAACAGAGACCTATTTCAGAGGGGGTTAGGCTTAGGCGCAGTACAGGAAAGTATCAGTTGGGGCTACTTGACCCAGCTGATACTCATTACTATTAGCTGAATTAGCAAGAAGCCCAAGACTCGAACACTCACATGGGATGGTGGTACTTAGTGGAAAAAATTAGGGCATCCTTTCCCTATAGGTGATGGTGCAGGCAAGCACTAGATCCACTACCCTTACCTTGGTGGATTTTCTTCGGCTGACTGGGGGCATCGCCAGCTCTTACGAGATGTTGTGCCAACACTCGCAAGATATCTTCTCAAGGCCCAGTTACATTTGAGTGTGTGAGGACGATTAGGTCTTCTAGGATTTGAGTATCAAACAAAAACAAACAAAAACCATATTTTTTTATTGAATGATCACATAGGATTAATTTAAAGGGAAAATTAATTTTATTTTTCCTTTGTTTTATGTATGTGATCAGAATCTTTCTTTGTTCATAATCTCTATCCTCCCAAATATTTCCAAAGCCAGACCTAGTCGACACCAGAACAGACCCAATGAGGCCTCGTCGATAAAGACGTCTTTTGGACCTCCCTCGATTACCACGAGGGGTTCCAGGTCTTTCACCATTTAGGCACCAAAGACAGAACGTTGCCACCATTATTGGTTCATCCTTTATTGGGGCATCCTTAGTTGGGAACCGTGGTCGGTCTCCCAACACCACACCACACACCACTCCTCCCACAACCCCTAGAGGGTAGAGGAGTGCTACCCATTTAGGAAGCCAGTTGAATACACAACAGGGTACGTCATAGATAAACAATCTGCCTAACCAGAACTTTGTGTTTTCACAAGTTGCAATGGCTTCAACCTCACAATCACCCTTTTTGGCTTCGTAGAATCTACCGGATTTAACCAAGTTGACAAATGACCCCACTGTACACAACCCTATATGGCCTCCCATGCCCACAAAGCTCCCTTCAGACATTCCAAAGTTCGAGGGAAATAAATTGGAAGACCTAGGAAATCATGTAATGACTTTCCACTTGTGGTTCTCATCGAACAATATCATTGGCGACACTATTCGACTAAGACTATTTCAACACAATCTGACAGGAGTAGCAGCGATTCAATGGTATGTGGAACAACCCTCTACTACACATGGAATATGTAGCGCCCTCGCCATTGCATTCCTAACATATTTTCAGTTACCCATCCATCATGATTCTAGAATGGAATTACTGACACACTTTAGGAAAATCCCTGTCGTCCATATCTCAGACCATCTCCACGAATGGCGGTGACATCGTAGTTTATGTAAAGCCAAAATTGATGATCGGGTACTATTAGACCTATTCCTGAAAACTCTCACTGCAGAGATTTTGAAGGATGTGGTGTCACAAAGGCCCATATCCGAAGAGGACGCCATCAGCAAGGCCCAATAGCTCGAGATGATTTATATGCAGTTATGATATATTTACAATATCTTGCCAAATTGTGCCTACAAACTTATAAAGAATTTCTAGGCATCTCGAACTATGCAGATGGTCTAATTGGGTCATCAGACCAAAGTTACCTAGGAAATAGTAGTCAAAACCTCGGCTACACGTATGATTCTACCCAAAATGTACCACAACCCGGTTTCCAAATTCATCATATGCCTCAGCAAAATTTGACCAGTAGGGCATTGTCGTATCACCATGGAGGACCCTATCCTCCAGCTCAAGGGACCCAGTATGCAGATAGACATACTGACGGAAGAGCTCACCCCCAACAGCTAGTTGCAAACCAGAGACCGCATTATGCTTAGTCCCAAACACAAGACCCGCCTATGCAGAATAATGCATAAGTGAAATTTGTACAACCTTCCCAAAACCAACTACGCCAACCATATAACCAGGAGAACTACCCTCCTAACGTGGTTAAGAAAAAAGGAAAAAACAAGCCCAAAGGGAATCTTGGACAAGGGGGCAACAACCAGAAATGCCCTCCATGATCTTAGGCTGGAGGTAACTCCAATCGAAATCAAAACCAGGAGCCAAGCAATTTCAAATGAGAGAGAAAAAGGCAACCTCTTTGAACAAACCACTCTTGTTCAATCTATGGTGAGTATGACCATTACACTCACCATTATCCCGATCTCCATGAGATGAAGAAGCTGCAGAGTAACCATGGACAAGGAGGATCTTCCTAGCAGATGGCTGTGATGCAAGAACCTTTCCCCCATCAAGGGACAGTTAGCACTCAGCAACAAAATCCCGACGACTTCGGGAAAAAAAGCGACGAAATCTACATGACTGGCGAAGAGATGTTTTTTTAAACACGGAATCGAAATTACAATACCCCACCAAACACAAACACGTCAGGGGCTAGTACCAGTGCACCAACTGCACCTTTGACCATTTCAAAGATGCCTATTGAACCATTTCCAAATATGGATAAGGGACCAAATAGGCGAGCAGGAAAATATTCCAAAGCGGCCCATAATTATAGAATCGTGGATGATTTAGCCCAATATCCCTTTTCCATGTCAGCTTTGGAAGTATTGCAGTCATGCCAAAAACAATGGAAAGCCTTGCTTTCTACGTTAGGCACTATTGACCCTGCCAATACGCACCTAATGGCTTTAGATTTAGACAAATCCACCCCGAGGCTTCCTTCGATGGTCACCTTTCAGATACCAGTGTCGGTCCAAAATATCACCATTCACTGATGTGTCATCGACGAGGGTGCATCCACGTGCATCATGTCAAAAAATATTCGGCATAATTTAGGCTCTCTCGAACTAAAACCATCAGTCATCACGCTTAGAGCATACGATGGTCGTCCTTCAACCTCTATCAGTATCTAGCAAAACGTCCTAGTCTACCTAGCCGGAGAGACGGCCCTTATATAAATTGAAGTCTTGGATGCTCACTTGGACTATAATATACTCCTTGGTCGGAGTTATATGTACACCATGTCAAGCATAACCTCCTCCATCTTCCGCATTATAATGTTCCCCCATGAGGACCGCATCATTACTATCGACCAATTGACGCATAGCAAGAAACAACCCCTAACAAACACCGATTTAATTCTACCCTATGTAGATACATCCTTGGACATGCTTTCATGGTACCAAGAATTTTTCTCTGACCAGTTCAAGCCATCTTCCGTCCTAGGATCATTCTTAGGATATCCCCCCATTATACCTGAGTCATCACCCGATGTCACAGGAGCTTCGGTGTGCATGATGTGCACATCAAATTCTGAATCTAGTTAGAAAATGGACACAAGCAGTAATGACACTGAGTCCTCGACCACGATAGCCTCTCTAGCCGACATCGCTTCCTAAACCCCTTTCCTCTACCCCCTAACTGGTTTCGTCTCCCAGTAGGTTTTGGCAACAGTGGTGTTACCAAACATATCATTTTCAATACCAGTTTGGTATCTTATTCCCCCTACGAGGACAGGAGCCACACACATCACTGCCACAGGGTTAAAGCCCCTCAGACCCAAGGAGGTCCCACCCATTTAGGAAATGGTTGAATACATCCCTAAAAAGGAAATTCCCATTGCAAAACCATTGTATATGGCTAAGAAAACCAAGAAGAGAGGAAAGAAGCTGGAAACTCTCGCCATACAACGGAAATCACCAGTTTGCACCATATGCGATGTAATTGGTCACCCTACCCATATCTGGCCATAGCTGGATGAATTAAAACCACTCCTCAGCTCTCAAGCAGACATCGTGACGCCATGTTCTCGTAAAAATGAACCTGCCACCAAAGGTAAAGGCAAAGCATTGCGTACCAATCACGCATGCGCTATCTACAACAATTATGGGCACTATACCCATCATTTCCTAGAGATCCCATGATATAGGGACGCCTTACACGCCATTGAGTGATCCTATCAAGAGGATCCCTCCACCCAGTCTACTAGAGATGAACCTCATATCATTCTATACCTACAAGAAGAACAACGATCACCTGAAAGGCTCCCCGCTAGACCCCCTCCCCCAATCGAAAGGTGCTTACTTTGTGATGAGCTTGATCATTTCATCATTGATTTCCCAGCTTTGGAAATGTTCCAATGGTGGTATCTAGTCCATATAGTATATCGCGACAACATGGACATCTAATATTCATGTCAGATATGTGGTGAAAATCACTTGGTGCACCGTTGTCACTACATACATATATTCCGCACAACAATAGCCTGTATGCGACCAATCATAGTCTGCCTCTCCCAAGAAGATGACATGAACTTAGAATCCATGAAAATCTCGACAACCCAAGAATATGTGATGACCAGATCCATCATATTCTTGTCAGTTGAAAAGTGACCAATTAGGGAATCCCTAGTTACCCCTAACCGCTCTCCACAGAGAACACCAACATGCACGTTATGCAAAACACTCAATCATGTGGTCGCCATTTGCCCTGATTTGGCAGCATTACGACGCTGGTACCCTGCCAGACCACAAAATGAGCACGACGGGACCCCCATATCTAGGCTGTTTTTCCCTGTATGCCAGGGAAATCACTGTGGACATCGCTGTACTTATATCCCACGAGTCCGTCCCCTCATCGATATGATTCATACAATAGAGAAGAAATAAGACAATGAGCTCAAACAATATAGAAAGTACATCACCCCTAGGCCAGCGACCCCACACCCACAAGGGCATGATGGAAAAAATATGATGACACAACAACCAAGCAAGACCCAGGCCAAACCTAGGATAACATGCGGACTATGCGACCTGAATGACCACCGAGTCAATCAGTGCAAAGAACTAAATCTCCTCGCCAACAGGTTTTGCATAGTCTCTTCTCTACCACAGAGACTTCTCTCTAACCAAGAGAATATCACGCGTACCCATTGCCAGATTTGTTCACACTTTCACCATATGATTAAATGTGTGCATCTCCCCAAGCTAAGAGCATCAAGAGCAACATTAAGTCTACACTCCCCCAAAGAGTTAGACAGACCCAAGCCAACAACATGGAAATGGAAGCAGAAAACCACTTCTTCTACAACAAATCCTCTCCAAGCATCGACATCAGGGATGACGAGTAGTGTTGATTCCCATACAATCTACTCAGTTGGCACAGTGGTACCATGCACTGTTTGCATGGGCCAGAACCACAAGCCAGAGGTATCTCTGCTAATGGAAACATTTAGGCAACTCTGCACCAGGCGCAATTTCCACCCACAGGAAATTGACCATCCTAGTGGGGAACCCAACCTTGCACTTACGCAAACTCCCATCATGGAAATATGATCGTACTCTTCCCCCATGCCCCAAGATTTCCACCTTATTCTTGTCGCAAAAGGTCAAGGTACCTTGTGCTTTTGCATTAATTTATGCAAGATCCTGATTTTTCATGCTGCCATCGAACTCCTCGATGATACCCAACCTCTAGAACAATGCCTAGTACAACTAGAGCTTGTTGATGAAAGTCGACAATAGTCACTGCAACACAACGAGGCCCATAAGAGACAGGTAAAAGCATCATTTGATCGCCACATCAACCCTCGGTCATTCACTGAGGGAGAAGTAGTACTCCGGTATGTCGTCGCAAAAGAAGCCCTAGGGCCAGGAAAGTTTGAAACTTTGTGGAAAGGACCCTACATCATAAAACACTGCCTCCATCAGGGGGTATACATCTTGACGGAACCGGATCGGGCATGCTCAACAACCTCGTAAACGATCTTTACCTCAAGAAGTTCTACCCATGAGGGCCAAGATGGCCCTGCCCTAGAGTGAAAGTACACAAACCCAACCACTTTAAATTTTTGACCAAAAGACTTATTACAAAATCCGCTCAAAGTGCCGCCATGGGTTACCAACCTGAACCTTACTTTGGATTTGCTGATGGAGCATCAAGATGGTCTCAAAGTTCAACAGCAGATGCCTGGGTCATATATCACCCTCACCTATCACCACTCTACACAAACAATGTGTGCATCGGTTCAGCAACAAACAATCTGGAGAATATGATGCAGTCATTGGACTTATGTGCGATGCCCTCCATTAGGGCATATGCCATATGCATGTCTACCTCAATTACCAGTTAGTAGTGTTACAGTTAAACCAAACATTTGAGACAAGAGATTCACATCTATTTAGAAAATATTTGTGTGAAAAAAAATTAAGCAGACAACTTCACTACATCACATTTACACATGTACCAAGGAGTCAAAACCAAACAACTCATCGCATAACTAACAATATTCTAAACTGGAATGCATCTCGGATAAACCATCATACATAAAAAACTAAAAACATAGATATCCATCAGTATAACATCATCCATAAATAGAAAAAGGGGGCACAACATATAGAGCCGCAAAAAATATCTCTCATATATATATATATCATGGTGTATATGTTTGAGTACAAAAAATAGTGTCGCTGACCCATAAGCCAGCCCAAAGATACAAAAAAAGTCATCAAAAATAGGGCAAGCATCCTCATAATGGTTTTTTTCCCCATGTACAAGTAAACTCTAGGGTGGTGCTCCCCTAGGTGGGGCACCTGGACCCATAACTGCTCCCAGAACCACTAATGGAGCCGTCATCAAAACTGAGATTTCCACCTAACATAAAATAGGCCGATAGTCCCTCTCTTAGGCCATCATCGTCTCTAGCCATACCTCCTCTAGATCATCCAAAAAACCTCGAGAAGGCATCCCCTAGGTCAAGCGGTCCACTTGACCCTAGGCATCCTCCAGAACTGACACTTGAGTAGTCAGCTCAGCAATGCGAGCCTCCACCGCATCAGCATATGCTGCCTCCACATCGGCATGAGCTCGATCGGTGGCAGCCTCGATAGCAGCCTAGTTTCTGCCCTCTCCCGAAGGGCCAGCACCACCACCAGGTCCACCACCTTAAAGCTGTGCAGCATCTCTTCCTGACCCCCCATGACCGCCCTGAGGCCTCCGAAGAGGATTATGGCCAACCAATCAAGCCATGGGGCGACCTACCTCACCAACATCTGAAAGAGTAACTGAAACTATGTTAGTGTCAGCATCAAAACACATAAGCACATATATACTCAAATAAATGCAAAAAACACAAAAAAAAACTTGTTGGCCCCCAAGCATAACTAGGAGGGAGACCCATATCCGGATCCCCCAAGAAGTCCATCCCTGCATATGGGAATGGCATAAACATCTGGGGGTTAACCTCAAACCAGGCCTCCATCGTGGCGTTCCAGTAACGCCCCACCATAACCCTGCCCACTCGCGGCATCACAAGAGCCCACCTCCTCATGCGAGGCTCCCGTGGCCCCCCAGGAGGCACCGCCACCACTGGTCTCAGCAGCACCACCCTCTCATACATGATGCTACATAGAATACTGGTGTACATAAATAGATTTGATCCACTCCAGACCTTGGTAAGCTGCATCACCATCCTGTCATAGCAGAAGCATGAAAAATAAAAGAAATGCCCCGCCCTCAGCCGACAAGACTCTAACCTACGAGCCCAATGCCCAATGTGGAGCCAATGACCCTGCGAGTCGCATAATAGCTTCCAGAGTGCATCGCTCATCCAAGTCAGTCACCGAGGAAAATATTGATGCACCCCTTTGTAAGGGGTGCCCCACCACAATGACGTGCCTAGAACCTCTCCAAATCCACGCTCCCAGAAGGAAGTGGATACCGCAATGCCTCACCATGAGGAAATAACCCAGTCAAAAAGTATACATCCGTCTGAGGAAGGATAGCAAGGTTAGTCCCATGCAACACAAACATGTTGCACTTCCTTTGCTAATGCTGGATCAAGTAACGCAGCAGTCGGTCCTATGACTGAAGAAGCTCATTCTCCACGAAATTCAGGAGCCCCCTTTGTACCAACTATCGGCACGCATGACCATCGATGGCTAATGCAGTATGGAGATCGGGCCAATACCACTCAATCCACAACAACTTGTTATCCAAACAGGAACCTATCAGCAATAGAAAAAACATCAAAAAATAGGAAAAAAATTCAAAATTTTGCCTTGGCCTTTTGCGCGCCTGTCCCTCAGACATGCACACCCAAGCCATGCCTGTATTTCTCAAAGGTGTGCCCAAAAAGGGTAACAAAGTGCTTAAAGCATGAAAAACCCCAAAAAACGCACACAGAGGGTGCGCTCTTACCCTAGTCGCCCATGCAATCTAGGGCAAAAAATTTCCAAGAATCCGTACAAACCAATTTTGTACAAACCTGACACCCTCAAACTGAAAAAATTAAAGTGCAGGACGTCATGGAGGTTACTTGGGCATGATATTGCTAATCCTTGGTTCTCAGGCCGACCGTAACTGCAATAATTGCTCCACAAAAGCCTCTGACTTCTCAAAAACTCAACAAGTACAAATGAATTGAATTAGGGCCATATTCACCTATATATCACCCTTTTCAAAAAATTTGGAGGACCATAACGAGAGATCTGAAGGTCCATTCTCTGAACCGAAGGCATCACTATGATCAGCACTCCATAACGAATAGAGGCAATGCCACACATTTTCACTCCTAAAAAAATAAATTTTCAGCGTCGGTAGGGATGCCCTCCCTCATCTTATTTTTTAAATCTCATGACTTTCAATAATATTTGATAAAGAAGATGCTTTCACTTGAGGTAGTTGTTTTTGCTTGAAATCCAACAAACCATCCACAACTCCATCCACTGAAAGTTCCAGAGAAAGTATCATTATACCCACAACATGATAGAGTCCCAGAAAAATCTGCATATCCCGACGTCATTTCTCCATCAGAAATCAACCATAGGTTCCACATATCCGACCGTGTTCATCATCACCTCACCCTGCACATGATAAACATCCTCGTTGGTCGGTAGAACCTCCCCTCCATGGTGCTTGTCACCTACAATAGACCATATAGCATATCAAAAGTGACACCATGGCCATACCACTTTAGTCCGGGAAGCACCTCATGCCCATCCATCCATCATGCATAAGGTCAAGTTTTACTATACAAAATAAAACCCCTTTCCCGGACGGTCAGGTTGTACTAGCAGATCAAAAGCACACTACCACGCCTCACATTTGGCCCACCATACCTCCATTAGCATAACCCCATTTGCGATACTTTTTCATATGATTTATCAACCTCACTCATGATACCAACCAATGGTGCCCCCACCCTTAGCAAAACACACACCTCACGTCATCAGTGAGCACTTTCATGTTTTAGGGCACCTGTCTATGTGTTTTGTACAAACCAAACCCTATTATTTTATTCTTTTGGTAAGTGTACAAAGACCAAAAATGGTGAACTACCTCCCCCACCCACTGATTCATTTTCTCTCCCATGGCAACAATCCCTGAACACCCTTGGTTGGAGTATCACACCCTCACGCAAAAGCCACCATGACACTCATAACTAGTTTATACCCACCCTGGAAGTCCTACTGACTCAAGGGATTTCCCCATCAGAAATAGTTATGACTACCGCCAAGCTTCTTATTATACTCTGACCTTGGGCCACTGAATCCCCATCATCAGTTTTTAGTCACCCCTCACCACCATGCCTATGTTAAACCCATCACATCCAGGACCTTGATCCTTCATATTAGTGACCCTTCGTTTAGTTGAGGCTTCCTTTTTGTCGACTTCAACACCTATTTTCCAAAAAGGAAGTGGTACCTTAGATCATCCCTCTCAATAAAGGGGGAATCCTCGGGTGGAATTGCGGGAGACATCATTACCCACAGATGTCATCGATACTCTTGACATTCGACTACAATGCAGACTTTCATGTCAAGATGGTATCGTACCTTAGAACCATTGCACTTTGATCAAATTCGTCAAAGACCCATGCCTTCATAAGCGTCTCTTTCAGAAATTATTACACAAGAAGGTCCCAGCCAGCACCTATGTGTACAATGTGTAGGTATATGCCATACTAAGTTTACGCATATGGGTACCACGTTCCACCTATTGTCAAGGAAAGAATGCCCCTAAGGGCGTCAACAGTTGTCGTCATCAACCACCTGATCACTACCATATTAGTGATACAGACAGAACATGTATCTATCAAATAGATTTGTTTAACTAGCCACAACATTACGAGCATGGGACATGCCCACCTCGTAGAAAATTTGTATATATTGCATTATATTTTTTTATAGGGGTCCCACAGGACATGGTTGTTCTTCAAACTAGTGCAGGGTGTCTCCAATTCCGAGCTACATGCAGGTCTCTCTCTCTCTCTATGCACAATATACATAAAATAAAATATAATGTGTTTCAGCTATACAGTTCTTCTTAAAACTCACACATTAGAAGGCAACTGTTAACACTGGAAAATCGTACAAGCAAAGATGACATTATTGAATGTCAGGCAGAAGGATTTACAGGGCTGAGAGACATTAGAGAATCTGGAAAGTATTTGAAAATCTCTAAGGTCTACGGAAAAATCAAATTTGAGCAAGTCATAAATGCTTTTGTGTGAAAAAACCTTCGATAAGAGTGCCTTTGTGCGCCTTTTGACCCAAAAAGTGCGAAATCCTTGGAGTGGCGGAAGTCACCTTCCAAGACCACAGAAAAGCACACTCCAAGACAATCATTTCACACTTGAAGCCGCCTAAGGACAACCACCAAAGCCTCCTTAGGACATCAAGAGAGCACACAATGGAATCATCCCCCTCTCTTGGGTCACCATCCACAATGTACCAAGAGAGGGAAGGAGGATTTGAATTCCCCTATAAAAGGCCACTAAGAGATGAACAATTTGAGAGCACATTGTTATGCTGGCCAAAATTTCCCCATGAAATACCAACAGTGTGTGATCTGGAGCAGAGATAGAGGGGACTCAATTGTTGGCCATCCAACAACTTCAGTCCACCATAGTAGAGAGAGGGAGACTTTGCACCGAGGCAAGCTTGGAAGTATAAACATCCTTGCATCGGGACTTAGAACCCCAAGTTCTAAGGGCCCCTTGGCAAGTGGATTAAAGTTTCATCCTCATTTCCTACCAATACTCAATAAGAGGGGACATAAGCGCTGTCGTTTGGATTATTGTAGTTGTTTGAACTATTTAGAGCTTTTGTCTTATTTGTTTTAGTTTTAGTTTAATTTTTATGTTTGAATATGCATGTTATTTCTCTATCTAGTATGTTTATGTTCTAGCATGTTCCATTAACTTGCTTGACTCCATATCTTTTCTGCCTGTGACCAATAACTTAAGAGGGTAAACCACACCCCTTAAGTTGGTGTGATTTCATACATGCGAGCACCAAACACACTAACACAATGAGCAACATTGTCGCACCTATGAGATGATGGATGATAAATATAAAATATACAGGATGCAGGCTGAATCCTTCTCACCAGCATCCCCTTCTGGGCATGAAGGATCTTCGTGCAGAGGAAGAGGTCGAGGAGGTGGATTAGAAATTCGAGGAAGAGGAAAAGTCATTTTTTATAATTGCGGAGATGTTGGCCATTATGCACGCGATTGTATGAATCCTATGTGCCAGCCTTGTAGGGATTGTAGGCAACTTGATCATGTGCTTGAATATTTCCTTATCTTAATTGCTAAGATTCGGGAAAGAATTGCACAGAACCAAACACAAAATCTATAGATGTTGCACGCTGAACCTCATGGGGAGGTTCCAAGTGTGAATGTGGTAACAAGAAGTGCATAATTACCAATGAAGATAAGGGAAATAAATCATCTACGGGTGTCTATATTTTTAAGGTGCAAGAGCATAAAACATAAATTGATCTTTAACATGCAAAAGCAACCTTTATTGAG
Source organism: Pinus albicaulis (assembly GCA_034641835.2). NCBI lineage: Eukaryota > Viridiplantae > Streptophyta > Pinopsida > Pinales > Pinaceae > Pinus > Pinus albicaulis. Next base: position 400,915,076 of record CM076574.1, read on the forward strand.
GCACGAAAATAATTCACCGAGGGTGGTGTATCAACATCAGGTACACCGTTGCAAGGCACCATATGAGATGAAGAGATTAAGCCCTTCCTAAAGGCATGCGTGAAATTTCTGGGAAACAAGAAGGTAGTGGAAAATATGGAGGCTTTGATAGATAGTTGCTCAGATAAGGTACCACTAATGGTAGAACAATGCACAGTCAATAAAATCTACAAAAACAAGAGAACAATGGGTAGAGAGATGCACCTAACTACACAGTTAGGAGCTTATGAGATGGACGAGGTAATTCTTGATCTAGGGTTAGATGCTAATGTTCTAACAAAAATGACATGGAAGCACATGGGAAAACCCAAGCTGGAATGGTCCATGATCCAACTATACATGGCCAATCAGTAGAGGATAATTCCTCTTGGTCGGTTGCCTCAAGTCATAGTCAGTATTGAGGGAGTTAATGTGAAATCCGAATTTGAAGTGATAGAGATGTGGATGATATGGATCCCTATCCTGCACTGCTAGGATTTTATTGGGCTATTGACATGGATGGTGTCACAGACTTGAAGAAAAGAAGGACGGAGTTTGAGAATAATTGAGTCCAAGTTATCATCACTCTAGACCCTGCCAAAGGACACAGATATATGGATTCTGTGTGCACTAAGGAAAAAATTGCCTAAATATATAAGATGAGATTGTGTGAAGAGAATTGGCTTAACCAAACAACATATGGAAGTATTAAGTGGGAGAAGGAAAGCTCTTTTTATTTTAGACTCTGATGAGGAGATCGAGAATTGGCAGAACCGATTGCATGAGGTGTCTGCGATGTGTTGTAATCGTGTGACTAGATACCTATGTTGTATAACATATGAGGTACGTAAACTACCACACTATGATGGCTCGTATGATGTAAACAGGTTGATCATGACAGTCGAGGTGACTGTGCCTACAGAAAAAAAGATTTCATGCTTTGAATCTGGGGTTGCGTGCTACTCTCACCCGTTGGTGGGAGACCCATAAGAACAACCTGTGCACATGGGATGAATGCAGCAGAATGATGTGGTTGCACTTTGAGCAGCACGCTGCTTGAACAACTGATGTTTTTTGTGGCTGGGGTGATCCATGTAAACACCTAGATACGTTTATGGAGGTTTGGGATAAGAAGCGAAGGTCCGAATGGGTTCAAATTTTTATTCATACATTAGGACTGATCCCTACTGCTTGGTATTTGGAGATGGAGCTACGTCGAGGAACTCTCAATTGGGTTACAATGATAGAAATATTTCTGTTAACCTTCAGCTTGGCCAGTGGATCAGATGGACTGGACGAAGCCTTGCAGGATATTGAGGCAGTTGTCTTTGATGACTCCCGAACATGAGTAGAATGTGCCATGCCAACATGGAGTGCGCAAATGCAGGACATTGTAAACTGTCAGAATCTGACCATTGAAGAACATAACGAGAACCCTAGGAATATCTTGATCCCCGAATCTGAGGGCTATCATGCAGTGGTCGGCCCCTCTCTCACCACGGCTGACGTAACAAAGCCATTAAGGATTAGACAAGTGAATATTGGCTCCGAATAACAACCTAAACTGACAAAGATTGGAGACTACTGGGATGATGATACTGTAGGTAAAGTTGCTGACTTGCTGACAGAATACCAAGATTTGTTGCCTATGAAGTTTTCTGAACTGAAGGGAATCATCAATGAACTTGGGTTTATGAATATCACCTTGAAGTTGGATGCACGACCAGTCAAACAACACCCATACAGGTTGAATCCCTGGTATAAGCAGAAGGTGAAAGAAGAATTGGAAAAAATGGTTGTGACAGGCATTATTGAGCTAGTAGAACAATCTGAATGTGTCAGCCCTATGTTAGTGCAAGACAAGAAGACTAAGGGAGAAATCTAGATCTATGTCGATATGTGAAAACTAAATGATGCTTGTGTGCATGATTCATTCCCTACCCTATTCTCTAGTGAAATATTGGATAATGTTGGTGGCCAAGAGTCCTATTCCTTTACCGATGGGTTTTTTGGGTATCATTGAATCCAGATTGCGTCAAAATATTGCAGTAAAACTAACTTTTCTACGGAATGGGGTCCTTTCCAATATAAAGTAATGCCATTTGGATTGAAGAATTCTCCTACTATTTTATCACATGGGGTTTTAGCTGCCTTCAAAGAGTTTATCTATAAGTTCTTAGAAGTATATTTTGATGACTGGACTGTATTTGGACTCTTTAAGAACCATGTATCAAACTTGCGCCTCATGTTGGAAACTTGTAGAACATACCAGATATCCATGAACTTGAAAAAGTGTATCTTCTGTGTACCATTTGGGATACTGCTGGGACATATTGTGTGTCAACAAGGGTTGATATTTGACCCTGCCAAGATCATAGTAATAGTTAATATAGAGGTTCCCATGAACGTGAAGCAGCTATGCTCAATCTTGGGGCACACTGGGTATTACCGGAAATTTATTCAGGGCTATGAAATGATCATTGTGCCTATGGAAAAGCTACTAAAAAAGGATGCGACATTCTGGAGATAATATAAGGAATTGTTTTAGCAAGCTTCCTGTGTTATGCATCTATGCTGGTTATTGTTATTATTTGTTGAGACCACATTTTTTAAACTTCTTATTATCTATTTTGCAATATATATGGATAACTTATGATTAAATGTTGACAAATAACAAATATTTTTAAGTCTTTTCTACGTTGTGACTTGGATCGGCTTCTGTTCTATTTGTCTGCGCCAAAGTGATAGCGATTTTGTGGTATTTTGTTAATGTTTGTGCATTATATGTGTGCACATATGTATAAGTTTCTTTGGGATTTTTCCGAGGACCATTCATTAATTTCTCCCTCAAGGTGGGGAAACCTAGTTCCGGCCCCCATCTTGCTTTGGTGAGCACTGATGCGGATAAGAAGATCAGCATTGAAAGGGCCAGTAGTTGGAGGGTTTGTTGGTCTATCCACAAAATCTAAACCTAGGTCAGGACCCCTCAATCCAACACTAGTTGATTGGCTGTTGCCCTTACTCGGGCCAAAATATCAAAAGGACTGCAAAATCGGGGAGTCAGTTTGGGACAACTTACCCATTGTAAGGTGATTTTCTTGGGTTTAATCCATACATATACATTATCCCAAACTTAGAATTCTCGGTAGCTACATTTCTTGTTAGCATAGATATTTTTCCGATCTTGTGTGTCAGTTAAATTCATCCTCACTGCATCCTCCATTTCTTTTAACATGTCGAGTCCTAAATTTAATTTATCTTCAGGACCTCCCCAATTTATGGGTGTTTTAAATCTATGTTCATACCTTGAAGGGAATAATTTTCAGGGAGGCATGATAAATATTGTTGTAAGAAAATTTGACTAAATGTATATAGTCCTCCCATTTAGACGAGCGTTGCATTACATACATTCTTAACATATCCTCAATCACTTGGTTTCCCCGCTTGGTTTGCCCATCCATCTAAGGGTGTGTTGTAGCTGCTACACCACCACCTAAAATTTTGGGTGTATTAAAAAATTTAGGTCCCCCCTATGCTTGCTTAGTCATTAGGGTTTCAACCCAGCCTTTAATCAGTGACACCCCTACAACCGATTCCTACCAAACCATGTCACAGCACCATCTGACCTTGATGTCTCATATATACACTAGGGATTGGGGATTTGCTGTTTCAAAGGACACTGAGAGTCCCTCCGTTGGATTCAGAAACAGGTTTCCCCAGATTGTCATGATAGTGGCATCATATGTGCTTGACCTATTTCTAGCCCCTCACAAACCTTCTCACCATCATGAAAATATACTTTTGCTGCAATCAGGCCATGTGTGGAGGTATCTTGTACAACAGCTGTGACCATGCATGTACTTGAGTGGAATTTTTTCTGTGTTAAGTACTTGACATATTTTCATTAAAAGCACTTCCACCATGGATCATTTAGGCATACTATTTGGGTATTCCACCAAGCTCATGGTCCCATGTAAATCATTTTCAAAGTTGGGACATCATTCTCTAAAAGTAACCGTGGACTAATTAATATTATAATATTTCATGTAGGTCGAGCCCATGGATGATATGTCCAAAAATATCACCACTGCACTGAAGGAAATAAATCAAAACTAAATTACAAGTGTGCAATAGTGGAACATGACACATTCATCTCCTTTCAATGTGGGGATGAGAGCAAAGGCTATATCTGAGACCTTGTCAAGGCAGATGACAAGGGTAAGGGTAATTCGAGCTGAAATATAAAAGGTGGAAGATATGTGACACCTATAAGCAAAGAACAAAAGGTGTACTAATTGAGGGAAATTTTGATCATGGTTAAGCCACATATTTTCATATGTATGGCTTCATTCCTAAGGATCTAATTGTAGAGGGAAATTACTTGTTCGATGCTGAATCATATTTCAAAACAAAGGGGCAATCTCATTTTACAGGCGTACAAAAGCCATATTTAAAGGGAAAAAGGAAGGATTTTAATTGCTACACATTATGAAATTTTTTAATTGCCATGAGCCAACATGGGCATAAAGCCAGCTACATAAATTGCGTACCTTATTGAGTACCCAAGGAGCCATATTTTGTGAATTCCTGAAGACAGTTTCACAACATGGGCACATATGTGTTGTGGAACCTTATTAATTGGGAGGCAGTATGGTCATAGGTAATTTGTATTTTAACGAATTTGGGCTCTCCACTACGTACGTTTGAAGGTTCATATATGAGACATCTGTGACATTCAGTTTTGTTATGACTCTGAGCCACACAAAAGAGACAACGCGTTTGTCTGCTGAAGGCAATTTTCGAGTAGATCAAGATGGGGAGTGCGGCTAGATGTACTAGTTGCCAAGTTGCATACGCGAAAGGATTGACCAGGGATTGTGAATTATGGCTATTGTCACTCAGCGACCCCGTTAAGTCGTGTTGCTAGAGACTCCATCCATGCAATGTGTTTTCCGATCGCACGGCCAAGCCATGAGAACGCATTCCTGTATTTTCACCATTAGAAGGACCCAAGAGAATGCGACATATGTTAGTTTATTTTCAAAGGGTAGTGATGCGATTTTGTCCCAACCTCCCCTTGTCAATTTACACCTCCATATCAGCTTCAGACAAGAGTTCGCGGCGGATACCAATCAATCTCTCAAAATTCATAGCACGAAATAAAGTGTCGTATACATTTCCAATATCAGCTCACACATCTCAAGTCTCTTCAAGCACATTGTTTTTTGTTGTTGTTTCTTTGTCTGGAAAAATATGCTTTGAAGATGCAACTGGCTTATGGAATTAAATTTGGTGGTCTAAATATTCTCTGGACAGTCGCACTTCCCCTCCACAGTCGCACAGTCATGGGTGTTACAACCATAATGGCTGTCGAAGGATTCGACTCGTGCACTAGGAGACTTCACAAGAAGGTATGCCTCATGCGATAATACCTTGGAAGAGTGTATGCATGGTCGCAGAAAGGCACTTCACGGGTCCATATCGCAAATTCATAGCGTATGCCACTGGTCAGAAGATGCAACCCAACCCCAGCACGACTATGCAACCTCTCTGAGGTTGCAAGGTCGCAAAAAATTGTGCCCAAGAGAACCGACAACTGGTGCGACTCTCTGACTATGTGACCTCCGGACCAGGATTGAAACCTCACGCAAAGTCAACACCCATGCCCATAAAATGGCCAGTAACACTCTTAAGTATTCAAACCACATAGGGTGGGCATGCACTCAGATTATAGGAGGTGGTAGGCGCCTTGAGAAAGGAAAATGAATGTTGCATGTTACACACAAAGGGCATTGTCATCTGATGTGAGGTTGTATGGAGATGGAGAAAATTGTTCATTGAGCTTGCCAACAATTTTCTAGGCTAGGCCTGTGTTTTGCCCTTTTGGACCCCTTCCCCTCACTCAATTTCTGAGGTCCACTTTTCTTCCTAACATCCCTCCCTACTTCCAAAAATTTCCCCAAGAATTTATAAGCCCCTTATCCCCTTAATTTCGCTTCATTTCGACAAATCCCTTGTTCCACACATCGAGATAAGTTTCACTCAAATGATATTTCAGAGCAATAAAAGATTAATTTTGGAAAACGGAGAGAGGTTTTTGTCCAAAACATGCCAAATAAGAAAAACCTCCTTCAATTTTTACACAAGTATCATGGTTTTATAGAAATGTCAAAAATAAAATCGCCTCGGGAGAATTGATGCACCTCTGAAGTGACCTTGGGAAAATCAATTTTCTCCTAGCATGGTTGGCCAAATAACTTTCTTGATGAGTCAAATGATAAATAGACACAAACATATTTCCAATGAGCTATTATGAGCTCAATTTGGAGTTTAGGAAGACCTTCAAAACTTGACTGCAACAACACTCTTCCTTGAGGCAGCCTCATTCTGCTCATTTTGACTAGTCTTGGAAGGTTTGATTTTTGACAGGGTAAATGAACTCCAAATTTAAAAATTCCACTTGGGTTAGAAATTAGACTCAAATATCTTTCCAAAGAGCTATCATGCGCCCAATTTTGACACCGGGAAGGCCTCCAAAAGTCTCCTGCAAAATGCACCATTTATGGCGCGGCGCATTGGGTAGGAGCGCGACGCACTGAAGGTGCATAGCGCATAGAGCAATTTTTCTCAGTGTAAATTAACACTGGCGCGGTGAACCCATTTAGCGTGGCGCATTGGGCTTGTGCGCGGCGCATAGAGATCCAAAGGCTGAAACTTATCTTCCTTCATCAAAACTCATTTCAATTCGGTTCATTTGCTTCCAAGTAAGTTGACAAAGCCTGTTCATTGACTTTAGGGTGTGTTTGCTGCATGTTGAAGAGGAGGAATTCAAAAGTTTAAATGGTAAAAATATAACCCTACATCCATTCCAAAATCTGCTCGATAGGGTTTGAAAAAGAGGTGGTGGTATTTTGAAATTGTATGTCAAAGATTTAAACTTTCCAAACAGTCTCAATCCACTATTATGTGCACTCTCATCACTGCCATTTAATTTCATTGTTGTTGCTGCTAGTTTTACCACAGAACCATATTCATTGTCCTCATATTCCTATACCTTTGATATCCATGTGAAATCCCAAACCCTACTTGTTACCTCTTTCCCTTCCATTGATCAAATTTCAAGTTTCCATAAGGTTCAATGGTTGTTTTCATGTCTTTGACTGTACTTTTTCCATTTGAATAACTCTTATGTCTATCACATTGCAAGTCCCATTACTATAACCCATTCCCATATCATTTGTAAAGGTGTGTAATCTCAACATTTTCCAAAGAAGTGAGTAAATTTTTTGTCTTTTCCAAAGCCACTTGACAGTCCATTGTGTTCACTTTGACACTTCCTTGCAGCATCTCCATTTTATGTGACCCATTTGGGCATTGAAACAAATACACCAATTTGCTCATTTTCTAACTAACCAAGCATACAGTTGAAAAACACATTTCAGCATCATTTCAGAGACAAATTCATCATATGAGCAGGGATATGAGGAGGACAGTGATTCAACCGCAGGGCATCACATGGGATGAGTTCATTTCCCGTGACTTCTTTGCAGCTCCTCAGCCTCCTCCCAAGATTTTTCATGATGAGGCAGAGCCTTCACATCAGTTTGAGGTTCCTGAGACTGAGCATATCAGTGCTCCAGTGTGTTTGACATATCAGAGAGGCCACAGAGCCTTATTTGCAGCGAAACGACGAGTACTATCTCCACCTGGGGTGGAAGGGGTCTCGTTGACTTCATCAGCAACGCGAGTACTATCTCCACATGGTGTGGAAGGGGTCTTGCCTTCAACATCAGCACAGGTGCAGGTTCAGGATAGAGGCAAGAGGCCTATGCACGATGAGGGCCCCTCGGGAGGCCAAGATACTGAGTTTACATTGATTGATGTTGATGTGAGCTCTCCCAGCTCGAAGCTGAGGGAGGTCATCCAGGAGCAGAAAGCTGAGATTGGTACTTGGACAGAGAAATTGCAGAGAGCACAGTGGGTGATAAAATACCTAGAGAAGTGGAACAAACAACTAGAGGATCAACATACACTTGTAGAGTTGTGGCAAATCCGGGAGGACCGTGCATTGGCCCGGAAGAGACCAGGTGACAGGACACCGGTTGAACGAGAGACCTGCCTCACACATGTTAACATTCATCTGGATAAGTTGTTGGAAAATGCCAATAGAGACAAAGGCATGCTCCGTCATATGAAAAATCACTATTGGGCCCGTACTCACGTTTGCAAAGCTAAAATGAAGATCCTAGAGGCAAGGTTGAGCAAAGCACTGAAACGGCGAAAGAGGCTTGATCCGCTCCGAATCTTGGTCGAGGCTTCATTGGCTGAGCATGAGGCATGAGGGGGGACCTTCACTCCGAATTTCAGAAAATTTGGAGAATTTTTTGTCATTTTTGAAAATTTTGGTTGCAAAACAGGTTTTTCCGCCCGACGCGTCGCGCCACCCGACGCGCGCTTATGATTGGGACATATTCTGGAGGAAAACTTGACATTTTTGGATTTTTCATGGAAATTTATGCATGTTCAGGAATGGCCGAAGCATTTCATCACATTCTGGGCTGCCTAAAGGGCCAAAAACACCATGAAAATCACCTTTCTGCCACCTTTTGCACCAGCAGGAAGTAGTCTTGGGAGAATGAAGTTTTGGAGGGGCAAATGAGCTCCAAATTGAAAAATTCCACTTGGGTTGGATAGCAGACATCCAGGGCTTTCCAACGAGCTATCATGAGCTCAATTTGGACTTCGGGAAGTGCTCCAAAAACAGGTCCAAAGTAGCGCGACGCATAGAGCTTTGGAGCGCGGCGCATAGAGGAATTCAGCCTATTTTTCACCTTCCAGCTCAGAAATTCGGCCAGTATTGACTAGTTTCACCTCTTGATGTAATTTTTGATCTAGCTTGATGTAATTTGGTAACCATGATGTAATTTTGGCATGTATTTACTTGTTCTAGATGATTCATTCACAAAAAAGTGAAAATCAAGTGAATGGATCAGTTTCCTAGCTTATAGAGGCAAGTTGTTTGGCTGCCTAGATTTTAGCTCTTTGTTTAGAATTGGTTCAAATTGCTCCTAGAAGCATGAGCTCGACCCCTAGAGGCATGGGAAGGGGTTAGAATTGTCTATTTATTGTATTTTCTGAGACACTTTCAGGGTTGGACTCTTGGGAAAAGTTTGGCACACTATTGTACATATTTTCTGCATTTTTGGCTAAGGAAAGATCAGAGGTTTTGCAGCACCTGTTGGGATTCTTGTGGCTTTCAGTTTTTGATGGTGTTTTCTCTCAGTTATTTGTAAGTTCTTTAATGTTTAATGTATGCCATTCCCTTCTTTTTCTTCTGAAACTAAATGAATGAGTAAATGAGGTAGAATTCATTGATTCCAGTGCTCTGCCTTTAAATTTGTTTAGTTTTATATGTTTTCGCCAGTTTGGAGAGGATCCTTGTTCTCCCTTGCCCTCTTTAGCTCCTTGTCATTCTGATCCATCCATACACATAATCAAAAAGCATCAAGACTACTGCCTACCTTGCCCCAACTCGAATTCTGCAAAGATCTGGCCTCATCCCCGAACCCAAAATTGTTTTTCCCATTTTTCCAACAAAAACCCAAAAAATTTAAATCAAACCTTCCTATCTATTTACTAGCCTAAAATTAGTATCCATTATAATTCATCTCAGCCCCTTTGAAAACCTTTGCCGAGATAGACCCGGAGAGAGCCCTCTCCTGTCCTCGTAGGGCTAGCTACGAGGCTGAGCGTGGTTTGATGTTGCCTTGAGTTTTACCTTATTTCAGCCTAAGGTAGATTCGAGCGCTAACATAGTGGCAACCATACTGGGGAGAACATGGTTTGCTTGTGGGCATTATTTGTTTTATAAGCTACAGACGAAGTCTGAAGTCACGCCAGGTAGCCTTCGAACTGCTCTTGCTCTGCGAGTGCATAGTAGATAAACGTTGCTTCAGTCGATCTCCGGTCTAGCTTGTGAATGTGATACTCGACTTGTAGCTTGTCTTGCCCCAGTACATGTATCGAGTTCAGATCTGATGGTTGATGGTGGACAATGATCAGACATAAGAAGGCTGAAATCATTCACCTGGTGACTCCAATTCAAAGTAGAGACTCCACTGGAGGACTGAATTTTTCTCTGAGAAAATGGAAGAATCTTACACAAAGTTCAGGTATCTATAGTGGAATGGTATTCAGGATCTAATATGCTTTCTTGTAAATTACTTCTTCGCTGGTCTTGAAGTTGTCCTGAAAGTTTTTCAGAATTTGTTGTATGATAAAGGTGATCAAAATCTTCACTCGACCCATTCAAAAAGTGTAAATGTTGAGTTTCCCTTTGATCCTGGTCTCCTTACTTTTCCCACATATTATGATGACTCTCTTCAGAGTGATGAGCCTAAAGAAAACAAAACTGATCCCGCAGCTCTTGTACATACCCCTACACCTTGTAAAATTCCAGATCGGTATAAACCTCTTGTTTTACCTTCTGTTCTTCATGCTTTCCCTAAAAATTATGACCTATATCTACCAAGATTTGACGATGAATGTAACAATGTCAACGCTGAGCAACATGTGCAGAATGTTGAGACTTTTCTAGACCTTTTTGAAGTTGATGATGAAGATGTTAGTATTAGGCTTTTTTCTCTTTCTTTTCAAGGCCAAGTCAAGAGTTGGTTTAAAGCCCTGCCTGATGCGAGCATCTCAGATTTCCAGCAGTTCGTCGAAGTTTTCCTCGACAGGTGGGTGATCGGACATAATCCTTTCCTTATTATAGAAGAGTATAACCAGCTGAAAAGACTGCCAGGGGAGACAGTACAACAGTTTTCTGCCAGATTTAACCAAGTATATTTTTCGATGCCAGCTGATATAAGACCTTCTCCTAGATCTGCTCTCTTGCACTACCCAGGTGCCTTTGATCCAGAAATGGAGTTTCAGCTGAGAGAAAGGAATCTTGCAACACTTCATGAGATGCAGAACAGTGCAGTAAATGTAGAGGATCATTTGCTGATCCGAAAGGCAAGGTTGAAAGAGGAAGAGATGAAAAACATAGATCCGGAGGAATTGGCATCTCTAGAGGTAAAGCTTGACATGTTGGTAGGTGCAGTAGAAGAGATGATACAAAAGAAAACCACAAAGAATGAGTATAATGTTGAAGCCCATGGCTCGTTGATTGAGGAAGAACAAGTTGCTGATCCAAAACATTTTGTTTCTTATCCCAGTTGTCATAGTGATTGCTTTATAGATCATCTTGAAGAAGAGAGAGTTGTTGATATGACATGTATGCTTGATGATGTGTTGTATACTGATGATTTGCCTCAGTTTGATCAGTATGATGACGATTATGTTCTCCAAACAGAAGCTAATCTTGCAGACGAACAACAGCTAGTTTGTGCGAGGAGGAAGTTCACTTTCAGCAGCTTGAGTACAGTGATCAACCGATGCATATCAGCTATGACAATGATGAGGAAAGTGCAGCAAATTTTGAAGTAAGTGAAGGACCTTTGCCTTTTTTTTTTGACTCGTTTCAGTTCATCAGAGACAATTTCCATGCAATCAGAAATCAACTGCCAACAAGCCTTGATCTGGACCATCTTGAGGGTAATGAAAACCTTGTTCAAGATTTCTCATATTCAGATTTGCAGCCCTCGAAACCCATTGATTTTCAAGTTGCAGATGAGGACTTGGAAGCTAGCACATATGATCAAATGATACAAGGTGATTCCGTACCATTTTGTTTTGAATCATTTCAGTTTTTGAAGAACAAATTGCATAGTAAATCTTCAAATGAGCAGCCTGTAAGAAATCAACAATCTCTCAGTGTTAATGTTGAGGATGAGATAGATAACGAAATTCTTGAGCAGCCTGTAGCATCAGATTTGCAGCCACCAAATGAAATTGAAGGTCAGATTACAGATGAAGGTGTGGAAGATGAAATACATGATTTGATGATGCAGGAAGATTCTATACCCTTTTGTTTCGAAGCATTTCAGTTCATAAAGCAGAATCTTCGTAATCTCTCTAAAGCAAAAGATGAACAGTCAATAGGAGGTCATACAGTTTCAATGGATACATCACAGCAGTCTTCTCAAGTTTTTGATGATCCTATTGTTGATGTGTTGGATGATGTTTGCAGTCAAAGTCTTTCTCCATTGACTTTATGTAAGGTTGAAACGTGTGCTGATATAGACTTGATCTGGCAGCCAGTCTCTTTGTCATTTTTAGCAGGAGTCTCGTCACAAAGCTCATCACAAAGCTCAGATCAAAGTTTGCATTCATGGTATGAGGAGAAGAGAAGTAATCCATTGGATGAGCTAAGTCCCAGTGTGCATGAATTTCAAGATCCTTATGCAGTGTTTTTGGAGGCGGATAGAGAATCCATAGTATTCAACGGATCTGTTCACAAGTTTTCGTGGGAGTTGCCTTTCAGTATTTCTCTCTTGTTGTTCATAAACGAGCACTTGCGGAGAATCCAAACAGCGGCTGCAATACTTACATGGTTGCATTGGTTGTTTCATTTCACTTGATTAGGTGATGAATGAAACTGTTAGAGTAGGTTGTATTGAATAAGCTTCATATTGAGCATATTTCCAGTTTGTCGGTTGTGTTTAAGTATCGAGTTAGTTCTTAGTTGAGTGAGAGTCAATTTGTGTCATCAAGTCATCAGTTTTTAGTCATGCATTTCAGTTTGAGTTTTTGACTCCATTGCCCAATGGACGAAGGCACTATCTGCTTCCAAAGATCTGTCGTTCTTGGCACCTCCAAGGAGCTACCATCCCCATTGGAGCCAATGTTAGTGTCAGCCTTTTCAGCCTTCCTCCAGTGATCAAACATGCTCTTACAAAGTGATTTTAAGGTTTCAAGGTCAAATTTTTTCATTTCAATGAGTCTTCAAGAAAAATCTGGTCACTGGGTATTAGGTCTAGGGTTTGTTCTCACTCTTTTCAAAGTTGTCCAAATGTCGGTCCATGTCACCATTCAGCTGAGTGTACCATCATTCATAGGGTTTTCATCATCATGTCAAGTCCCACTGGGTCATTTTACAGCTTGTTCATCCTTCAGTTGTGCTTAGGTAAGTTTCATTTCCCTCTCCTAGGGTTTTGAAAGTAATTTCTCTTGGATGGTCAAATCATCAGCCAAAATTGTATCCTGATGTTAATACACGTTCCCCTATCCTTAATATACCTTATTAAACACTTCCCATCACTGAGATCCCCCAAATTCCTCATTTTTGCACAAACCCTAGTTTCTTGCTACAACTTGGCAATTTTCTAGGCTAGGCCTGTGTTTGGCCCTTTTGGACCCCTTCCCCTCACTCAATTTCTGAGATTCTACTTTCCCCTACTTCCTAACATCCCTCCCTACTTCCCAAAATTTTCCCAATAATTTAGAAGCCCCTTATCCCCTTCATTTCGCTTCATTTCGACAAATCCCTTGTTTCACACATCGGGATAGGTTTCATTCAAATGATGTTTCAGAGCAATAAAAGATGAATTTTGAAAAAATGAGAGATTTTTTTTCCACAACATGCCAAAGAAGAAAAACCTCCTTCACTTTTTACACAGGTGTCATGGTTTTAGAGAAATGTCAAAAATACAATCGCCTCGGGAGAATTGATACACCTCTGAAGTGACCTTGGGAAAATCAATATTTCGCCTAGCATGGTTGGCTAAATGACTTTCTTGATGAGTCACATGATACCTAGACACAAAGATGTTTCCAATGAGCTATCATGAGCTCAATTTGGAGTTGAGGAAGACCTTAAAAACTTGACTGCAACAACACTCTTCCTTGAGGCAGCCTCATTCTGCTCATTTTGACTAGTTGTGGGAGATTTGATTTTTGACAGGGTAAATGAACTCCAAATTGAACAATTACACTTGGGTTAGAAATTAGACTCAAATATATTTTCAACAAGCTATCATGCACCTAATTTGGACACTGGGAAGGCCTCCAAAAGCCTCCTTCCAAATGCCCTATTTATGGCGCGGCGCATTGGGTAGGAGCGCGGCGCACTGAAGGTGCGCGGCGCATAGAGAAATTTTTCTCAGTGTAAATTAACACTGGCGCGGTGCACCCATTGAGAGCGGCGCATTGGGCTTGCGCGCAGCGCATAGAGCTCCAAAGGCTGAAACTTATCTTCCTTCATCAAAACTCATTTCAATTCGGTTCATTTGCTTCCAAGTAAGTTGACAAAGCCTGTTCATTGAATTTAGGGTGTGTTTTCTGCGTGTTGAAGAGGAGGAATTCAAAAGTTTAAATGGTAAAAATATAACCCTACATCCATTCCAAAATCTGCTCCATAGGGTTTGAAAAAGAGGTGGTGGTATTTTGAAATTGTATGTCAAAGATTTAAACTTGCCAAACAGTCTCAATCCACTATTATGTGCACTCTCATCACTGCCATTTAATTTCATTGTTGTTGCTGCTAGTTTTACCACAGTCCCATATTCATTGTCCTCATATTCCTATACCTTTGATATCCATGTGAAATCCCAAACCCTACTTGTTACCTCTTTCCCTTCCATTGATCAAATTTCAAGTTTCCATAAGGTTCAATGGTTGTTTTCATGTCTTTGACTGTACTTTTGCCATTTGAATAACTCTTATGTCTATCACATTGCAAGTCCCATTACTATAACCCAATCCCATATCATTTGTAAAGGTGTGTAATCTCAACATTTTCCAAAGCAGTGAGTAAATTGTTTGTCTTTTCCAAAGCCACTTGACAGTCCATTGTGTTCACTTTGACACTTCCTTGCACCATCTCCATTTTATGTGACCCATTTGGGCATTGAAACAAATACACCAATTTGCTCATTTTCTAACCAACCAAGCATATAGTTGGAAAACACATTTCAGCATCATGTCAAGCATCATGTCGGAGACAAATTCATCATATGAGCGGGACGGTGATTCAACCGCTGGGCATCTATGGGATATGCATTCATTTCCCGTGAATTCTTTGCGGCACCACAGCCTCCTCGAGATTTTTCATGATGAGGCGAGCCTTCCTGTCGGTTGAGGTTCCTAAGGCGAGAGCCTATAAGTGCTCCGGTGTGTGTGACATATCGGAAGGCCATAGAGCCTTGTTTGCAGCATCATGACGAGTACTATCTCCACCCGGGGTGGAAGGGGTCTCGTTGACTTCATCCGCAGCGCGAGTACTATCTCCACATGGTGTGGAAGGGGTCTCGCCTTCGACATCAGCACAAGTACAAGTTCAGGACAGAGGCAAGAGGCCTATGCACGATGAGGGCCCTTCAGGAGGCCGAGACACTGATTTCACACTCATCGATGTTGATGCGAGCTCTTCTAGCTAGAAACTGAAAGAGATCATCCAGGAGCAGAAGGCCAAGATTGACACGCTGAATGTGAAATTGCAGAGAGATCAGTGGGTAATAAACTACCTGGAGCAGCGGAACAAACAGCTAGAGGACCAGCATACACTTGTAGAGTTGCGGAAAATCCGGGAAGACCGTGCATTGGCCCGGAAGAGACCAGGTGACATGACACCGGCTGATCGAGAGACTTGCCTCACACATGTTAACATTCATCTGGAGAAGTTTTTGGCGAAGGCCAATAGAGACAAAGACATGCTCTGTCACATGAAAAATCATTATTGAGCACGTAATCACGTTTGCCGAGCTAAAATGAAGATCCTGAAGGCAAGGTTGAGCAAAGCACTAAAACGGCGAAAGAGGCCTGATCCACTCCGTATTTTAGCCGAGGCTTCATTGTCTGAGCATGAGGCATGATGGGAGATCTTCGCTCCAAATTTCAGCAAATTCTGAGAATTTTTTGTCATTTTGGAAAATTTTGGTCTTAAAACAAGTTTTTTCGCCCAACGCGTAGCGCGTCACGACGCGCGCTTATGATTGGGACACTTGCTGGAGGAAAAATTTTCATTTTTGGATTTTTCATGGTAAGTTATGCATGCTCAGAAATGGCCGAAGCATTTCATCAAGTTCTGGATGATCAAAAGGGCCAAAAACACCATGAAAATCACCTTTCTGCCACCTTTTGCACCAGCAGGGAGTACTTTTGGGAGATTGAATTTTTGGAGGGTCAAATGAGCTCCAAATTGAAAAATTCCACTTGGGTTGGATAGCAGACATCCAGGGATTTCCAACGAGATATCATGAGCTCAATTTGGACTTTGGGAAGTGCTCTAAAAATAAGTCCAAATTAGCGCGGCGCATAGAGCTTTGGAGTGCGGCGCATAGAGGAATTCAGCCTATTTTTCACCTTCCAGCTCAGAAATTCGGCCAGTATTCACTAGTTTCACCTCTTGATGTAATTTTTGATCTAGCTTGATGTAATTTGGTAGCCATGATGTAATTTTGGCATGCATTTACTTGTTCTAGATGATTCATTCACAAAAAAGTGAAAATCAAGTGAATGGATCAGTTTCCTAGCTTATAGAGGCAAGTTGTTTGGCTGCCTAGATTTTA
Source organism: Pinus albicaulis (assembly GCA_034641835.2). Lineage (NCBI taxonomy): Eukaryota > Viridiplantae > Streptophyta > Pinopsida > Pinales > Pinaceae > Pinus > Pinus albicaulis. The sequence goes on from CM076574.1 coordinate 400,931,545, forward strand.
GCTCTTTGTTTAGAATTGGTTCAAACTACTCCTAGAAGCATGAGATCGACCCATAGAGGCATGGAAAGGGGTTATACTTGTCTATTTATTGTATTTTCTGAGACACTTTCAGGGTTGGACTCTTGGGAAAAGTTTGGCACACTATTGTACATATTTTCTGCATTTTGGCTAAGGAAAGATCAGAGGTTTTGCAGCACCTGTTGGGATTCTTGTGGCTTTCAGTTTTGATGGTGTTTTCTCTCAGTTATTTGTAATTTCTTTAATGTTTAATGTATGCCATTCCCTTCTTTTGCTTCTGAAACTAAATGAATGAGTAAATGAGGTAGAATCCATTGATTCCAGTGCTCTGCCTTTAAATTTGTTTAGTTTTATATGTTTTCGCCAGTTTGGAGAGGATCCTTGTTCTCCCTTGCCCTCTTCAGCTCCTTGTCATTCTAATCCATCCATACACATAATCAAAAGCATCAAGACTACTACCTACCTTGCCCCAATTCGAATTCTGCAAAGATCTGGCCTCATCCCCGAGCCCAAAATTGTTTTTCCCATTTTTCCAACAAAAACCCAACAAATTTAAATCAAGCCTTCCTATCTATTTACTAGCCTTAAATCAGTATCCATTATAAGTCATCTCAGCCCCTTTGAAGACTTTTTTCCGAGATAGACCCGGAGAGAACCCTCTCCTGTCCTCGTAGGGCTAGCTACGAGGCTAAGCTTGGTTTGATGTTGCCTTGAGTTTTACCTTATTTCAGCCTAAGGTAGATTCGAGCGCTAACATACGTCTAAATGGGTATTTGGCTTACCAATCCCGCTCATGGCGTACCTTGTTTTATTTTCTGATTAGACTTTCTGATATCTTTGTTTGTGGCTCGTCAATCTTGGGCTGATTTTGCTTCACTAATTGGTCATTTCTCCCTTGCCTCTACTTCATCATCTTCTCATCTAACAACCAAGAGTGAAAACACTTATGGCGGTAGCCGAGCCCACATACCGGATGGGGCTCCTATCCCAAATAATGTGAGTTCTAATTAGGACCTTTCACCAGGGAGACCCCCTTATTTTCGGCAGTGCAATTTTTCCTGTCAACAAATTGGCGCTCAAAGGAGGGCCAGATGACAAGCTGAGCCCTTGGAGCCTGCAGTTAGTCTCATATCTATAAATGGCTCATCCCCAAATCATTCTCCCGAGATTTTTATTGGATTTATATGGTTCTCGATGCTCTATCCCCGATGAACCTCTATATCACATATCTCAATTAAAGTTCGATGGCAAGAATGGAATTTTCGTATCCGAGCACCTTTCCAATGTCCTTCAGTTTTGTGAATATTATGGAATTGATGATGAAGAGCTGGCTTGTGTTCTCTTCTACCTCACTGTCAAAGGTCGTGTTAAGCAATGGTGCCGCACGTTTCCTGCAGCTTCCATCCATTCGTTAGAGAAAATCCCCGGTGAATTTCAACAAGATTTTCACAAGTACAATTTTCAAAATATATTAATAAGGAAAAATGAGATCAGAATGAAACCTCAATAATCTCTAGAGGAGTTTGCTATTATATTTTTCATCCCTGTTTCGATTTCGCTGAAAGAGATGTCAATTGGGCATATTTAATAGAACAATTTCTACAAGTATTTTTCATTTCTCTACAACACTTTTATTCTGTAACAAATCATGATCCCAATATATGTTATGAGAATCCTCAAGTTACTGGTCATCTGGATTCTGTCCTTGATATCTCCTTGTCCAGAACACATTCAGGCCTCCAAGAAGAAAAATTCTATTTGTGACATTCCTTTTCCTCCTCCTAAATTTCCGCGTAATAGCATTTTGGTCACAAACGGTGCAAGTGATGATAGATACTTACAGGAAAATGAAATATGTTGTATCACCTATGAATATTTCACTGAATCTCCATGTTGATGAAACCAATCTCGAGTCCATTGAACGTTTTCCTGGGTCCAGTTCTAAATCTTATTCACATGCCGACAATGAATTGGGCCCTGTCCCGAATAAAGCTTATTGCCCTGCAAAATCCTTGGACTGCGATGTGCATGCAAGATCATCGGCCTCTCTGGATGACACTAATGCGTGAGATGAAGGTCCTTGTATTCTTGATACCCCCGCATCTGAATCATTTCTTCTATTTTTCCCTGATTTATTTCTTGAGTCTGTGACATTAGTAATTTATTCAAATCATTCAAAAATGTCTTGTGCTGGTGTTGATCGCAATGATAAGCACGTGGGTGGTGTTTCACAATCACATTACGAAATTGATGAATCTCTTATTTTGGATCTCGTTCATTCGCAGTATTTAAATGACCAAGAAAGTGACCTTATGCCCGACAATCTCGAGATGTTTCTCTTATTGATTCATCCCAATTTTTAACCCTATAGGAGCCTAACATACTAGAAACCCTACCTGATCAAATTGACGGCTCCAATGATCATTATTTATCTAAAAAAATATTCACTCATTCCTCTGGAGACTGTCATTTGTATCTACCTGTCGACCCTATGAAGCCACCAAAATTTGATAATCCATTTTTTGGTGATTTAGGGACCCATCAGGAAGTCGAAATAATTCAACTTCCGCTGATGGTTATGTCAGGTTCTCATGATCCTGATGAAACCCCTGAAATAAGTCAAACTAGGGTTTCTTGAATTAGGGTTTCTGAAATTACGGTTCCCACGTACCACACTCCTCTCAGCATAACCATGCCGGATGTCCGCTCATCTAGGCAAGCCTTCAATTTGAGTGATGTTTCCCTCAACACATATTTTTGTCCCCTAATAGCTAATATGAAACAACCTATATACCCTAATTTATTCATTGGAAGGAAAACACTGACCATTTTCTCTAACCTTTTTGGTTTTTTCCCACCCAATACAGGTTGCAGTTAGGTACTAACATGTGATGTTTTACAAACCTCTCTATTGCATGAAATTCTTCTGGTCAACTCATTTCACCCTGGGAAATATAAATAATCTGATATGGTGGACTATCATTCTGTCAGCTCACAAACATTTGAACAAAATAATAATACCCTCATTGATAGTTGTCTAGTCACCACAAATAATGATCACATCCACTCGCTAGTTGGTCTCATGAAACCATTGAAGTTTGAAAACCCCCCATTGGAAGGCCCAGAGTGTGTCTGGGATGGTGAGGCACTTTAGCCCCCGCTGATGGTTACGTCAGGCCCTCACGTCCTTGACAAAACCAAGGGGCAACTTCAAACTAGGGTTTCCAAAATTAGGGTTTATGCACTTGGATTCACGAGAACCTCAACTGGTGAATGCTTATTTTTCCCATTCGATCAAATTGATCATCCTCAACATCATGGTGAGACTCCCGTCTGGCTTGACGAATCCTATACGATGAATATATATACAAGTAGGCAATGTTTTACATCACTTCCGTCAGATTTAGGGTTGTGCATGAACGAATGTGTGTCATTTATATATGATTTTAGGTTTCAAGTACATCTTCCTGTGTATCAGGACAAAATTTCAATTCAGCTTGAACAATCCATTTTGGCACATTCTTTGGTAACTAACCATGACCTTCTTGTTGTTGCACGTGATTTTCAGGTAAGTCTTGTTGTCGGTGCACAATTTTTTATGCTAGTTCTGATTGCGAACATTTTTGTTCTTGCAGGTCGAGAGTTAACTTGATAGTTGCATTGGAAATATGATTTCACATAACCCGATCGCCTCTCCGGTTAAATTAGGGTTGTAGGTTTAGGCTAGCTAGGTTCTGGTAATAAAATTTTACTGGTTCAAGTTATTAATTAGGGTTTGCTTTATGGTTTAAAATTATGTTTGTTGTCTTTTCTTACGATCAACAGTTGTATGTATTCTAATTGTCCATTATTTTGTGCTCATGCTCTTTCTTTTTTCTCATTGCTGCATACTATTCAGATAATCACTGCATGCGATTTTCTTTGTTTCTTTTACCTGCAACTGGTTGATCTTTCTTGCACATGGCATTACATTGCATCATAAGCCTCATCTGTTGCATCATGATGTACACTTTCCTCCTCGCATCATATGCATTGGTTGTTGACCTAGCTTGGAAATCTTCTTTATATTGCATACCACTGCATGAGCCCTCATTGAACCTAGAGCCTTAAAACTCTCGGTGCCCCAACTAGACTTCTTACTCCTCCTTGCATGTGTTTGACGCCAGATGGATTTCTTTCACCTCTTTACACACAACGAAACCCTAATGGTCTTTCTTTCTTTCCTTGTCATAATTGTTGAAACCCTAACCCTATTTTTCTGTGAGGTTGTGGTGGTTTCCCCAAGAGGCAAGATTCTCTTGGAACATGTCATCAAAGTCACGTTCTGGGCATTATCCCTACGATTCTAATTCTTTAGCCAGGGAGATATGAGCAGGTTGATTGTGGGGAACCCTAATTAGTTTGAATGATCTATATCCGCAACCTGATCCTTGCACCCAAAATAGTCTTGAATATCTTAATGATTTGTTTTGCACATTTCCCCTGTGGGTAAGGGGATAGAATGCAAAGGCTTGTCATGAGGGAAAACCCAAATCAGAATATCTTTTAGTTTTTTTCGAACAATAAAAAACCTCTCTTGCTCGTAAAATAAGTCGGGATCCCTCATCCACCCATGCAAACTAAGTGCCACGAGCACATGCAAATAAGTGCTACAAGCACATGAAACAAAAAAGGGTAAAGGATTGATAAATGCTTCCTGTGTAGAGAGATAACGTAATGACTCCACCGAGGTACTGACTAGGCTCATTGGCAGCGGAGCAATGTTTGTGATTTCTTAAGGTGACTTCACCGGGGTAATGTCCAGCCTATTGGCAGCGAAGCAACACCAAAGAATTATTTTAAAATTATGAATATAATAAGCCCGATGCCTCGCTCTCTGCATCATCATCAAACTACTGGCGTGCATGAACTTATGCTTGGGTGGTTTCTGATTAACAAGACCTAGTTGAGGCACAAGGATTGGGCATATCTGTAAAGGTTAAAGTAATACAGGAGGTACCCATGGTACCTGTTCAATATTCCCTTGCATCAATATCTAGACTTAGATTATTGTGGGGTCCTTGACAGAGATGCTAGATTCTACCAGTGGTTTACCGATTGTAGTAGCTGCTACAACACCACCCAAAATTTTGGGTGTATTCAAAATTTCCGGTCCCCTCTACTCGCTTAGCCATTAGGGTTTCAACCCGGCCTTTAGTCAGTGACACCCTCGCAACATATTCCTGCCAAAACCTATCACCGCACCCTCTGGCCTTGATGTCTCATTAATACACTAGGGCTTGGGATCTACTGCTTCAAAGAACATTGAGAGTCCCTCCGTTGGATTCAGAAATAGGTTTCCCCAGATTGTCATGATAGTGGCCTCATATGTGCTTGAACTATTTCCATCCCCTCGCAAACCTTCTCACCATCATGACAAGATACTTTTGCTGCAATCACGCCATGTGTGGAGGTATCTTGTACAACAGATGTGACCATGCATGTACTTGAGGGAAGTTTCTTTGTGTTAATTACTTGACATATTTTCATTAAAAGCACTTCCACCATGGATCATTTAGGCATTCTATTTGGGTATTCCACCAAGCTCATGGTCCCATGTAAATCATTTTCAAATTTGGGACATCATTCTCTCAAAGTAACCATGGACTAATTAATATTATAGTATTTCATGCAGGTCGAGCCCATGGATGATATGCCCAACAATATCACCACCGCATTGAAGGAAATAAATCAAAACTAAAATTACAAGGGTGCAATTGCGGAACATGACACATTCATCTCCTTTCCATGTGGGGATGAGAGAAAAAGCTATATCTGAGACCTTATCGAGGTGGATGACAAGGGTAAGAGTAATTTGAGCTGAAATATAAAAGGTGGAAGATATGTGACACCTATAAGCGAAGAACAAAAGGTGTACTAATTGGGGGAACTTTTGATCATGGTTAAGCCACGTCTTTTCGTATGTATGGATTCATTCCTAAGGAGCTAATTGTAGAGGGAAATTACTTGTTCAATGCTGAATTATATTTCAAACCAAAGGGGCGATCTCATTCTGCATGCATACAAAAGCCATATTTAAAGGGAAAATGAAGTATTTTAATGGCTACGCGTTATGAAATGTTTTAAGGGCCATGAGACAACATGGGCATAAATCCAGCTCCATAAATTGCATGCCTTCTTGAGTACCCAAGGAGCCATATTTCGTGAAGTCCTAAAGACTGTTTCACGACATGGGCACATATGTGTCGTGAAACCTTATTAATTGGGAGGCAGTATGGTCAAAGGTAATTTGTATGATAATGAATTTGAGCTCTCCACTATGTACACCTGAAGGTTCTTATATGATACATCCACGTCATTCAGTTTTGTTGTGACTCTGAGCCAGAAAAAAGAGAGAACACTTTTTTCTGCTGAAGGCAATTTGCGACTAGATCAAGATGGGGAGTGCGACTCGATCTACTATTTGCCAAGTTGCATGTGCCAAAGGATTGACCAGGGAATGTGACTTATGGATGTTGTGACTCGGTAATCTCGTTGAGTCACATTGTTGGAGACTCCATCCATGCAACATGTTTTCCGATCGCGCGGCCAAGCAATGAGACCACATTCCTATATTTTCACCATCAGAAGGACCCTAGAGAATGCACAACATATGTCAGTTTAATTTTTAAGGGTAGTGATGTGATTTTGTCCCGACCTCCCCTTGTAAATTTCCACCTCCATATCAGCTTTAGACAGGAGTTCGCAGTGGGAACCCATCAATCTCTCCAAATTCGTAGCACAAAATAAAGTGTCGTATATGTTTCTAGTATCAGCTCACATCTCAAGTCTGTTCAAGTGCATTTTTTTTTTTTTTTGGACTTAAATTTGGTGGTCCAAAGGTGCTCTGGACAGTCGTACTTCCCCTCCAAATTCGCATAGTCATGGGTGTTACAACCATAATGGCTGTCGAAGGATGTGACTCCTGCGCTGGGAGACTTCATAAGAAGGTATGCCTCACGTGATAATACCTTGGAAGAGTGTACGCATGGTCGTAGAAAGGCATTTCATGGGTCCATATCACAAAGTAGCAGCGTATGCCATTGGTCAGAAGATGTGACCCAACCTCAGCATGATAATGCGACCTCTCCGTGGTCGCAAGGTTGCAAAAAATTGCGCCCAAGAGAGCCCACAACTAGTGTGACTCTCTGACTGTGTGACCTCTGTACCAAGATTGCGATCACATGCAAAGTCAACACCCATGCCCATAAAATGCCCAGTCATACTCTCAAGAATTAAAAAAGCATAGGTTGGGCATGCACTCAGATTACAGGAGGTTGTAGGCACCTTGAGAAAGGAAAAGGAATGTTGCATGTTACACACAAAGGGCATTGTCATCTGATGCGAGGTATTATGGAGATGGAGACCATTGTTCATTGAGCTTACGTAACAACATATGATCGAGGTGCTATTTTGTTATACCATATAATCGCACAGTTGAGCACACACAAGGGATGCGCCAAGGAGATGTGCGCGTATACATATATTGGCTTTTTCAAGGATGTAATAGCACATCGTATTTTATGCCATGCAAATAATATATAGGCAGTGACCAAGAAATCACCACATGAAATGTTTGAGAAATACGCTAGGTGTAAATAAGCTTTATTCGATCCTCCATTAGTGCCATGCCATAGAGAAGAAGGAAGTATTGGGTAAAAGAGCACAGGGTCACAATATGAAAACCACATACACTGATAATACTGTGACATGACAAAATATCACACAGGGGCCTAAAATAACAACTTTTGTTTGAATCACTCTTGCAATTAATTGATTATGCCTCTAGAATCATTATTTGATTATAAAGACATGTGACCCATGTTATTTGGTTGCAGATAGAAGCTGTTGATTTTCACGAAAAAAGCTAGGGTTTTCCCCAGTGAGCGAGGTGGATACTTACAAAGCTCGAATAACCTTACTACAGGCTCAATGACACATCTATCACCATTTCATTCACACAAGACTGGTACCAGGGAAAGTCATCATGTTTTGCAAGGTCTGAGCTCTCCCAAAAGAGAAGAATAGAAGGAATAGCCCTAGGTCGCAACCTTCCAGGTCGAAAATAACCTTAGGTCGCAGATGACTCTAGGTCGCAGGTCGCAGATTACCCCAGGTCACAAATGGCCCAGGTCTCAAGCCCGCCCAACAGTCAGGGAGGTCAAGAGTTAAGTGAAACTCAATATTCACTTCAGCCTATATGTGCGTCTTCGAGAAATCAAGTAAAGGACTTTTAGCACTTGAGCAGAAGCTAGGACAAGATAGCAGATTGGTGCTTGAAAGCTAAAGGAACTCAACTCTTGGTATCAAGTGGAGGGAGTTACAGTGAGGCTAGGGTTTTGGTATCATGCATTGATATGAATAGCCCATGTTCCACTGTTGGGTTTTGATGAGTTGTAAAATATGTATTTGAAGTTGGAGCAACATTAATAATATATTCTCTTTTTCCGACACTGATTCACATGCTTGCGTGTGGTGATAGTACTAGCTATCTAATATTTCACTATGCTTGTACGTGTGCTTTCATACATGCAATTGGTTATGGACTGATACATAGTGGTTGCATTTACGTTTTCTTTCGAATCAGTGTTTATTTTTTCCTTGCAATGTCAGTGATCTATTGTGAATTATTTTGTAGTTAACTTCTGGCATGTTTTCTTTCATGTACGTATGATTGAGTTTTGGCTTACCAATCCCACTCATGGCATACCCCATTTTATTTTCTTCTTAGACTTGCTTATATCTTTGTTTTTGGTTTTCCAATCTTGGGCTGATTTCGTTTCATTGATTGGTAATTTCACCCTTGCCTCTACTTCATCATCTTCTCATCCGAAAACCAAGAGTGGAAACACTTATGGTGGTAGCCGGGGCCCACATACTGGATGGGGCTCTTATCCCAAACAGTGTGAGGTCTAATTGGGACCTTTCACCGGGGAGACCCCCCTGTTTTTGGTGGTGCAATTTTGCCTGTCAATAGGTTGGTAGGTTGTACTAAATTGTATTTGAGTTCCTAAACCTTCAAATAGATATTTCCTGAAAGAAAATGTAAATTTCACATCTCTATCTGAAATTATTGCTTTAGATATTCCATGTAGTCTAAAATTTTCCTTCATAAATACGTGAGAAATTTGAACTGTATTAAAATTAGACTGCACAAGAATAAAATGAGAAGACTTAGTGAGTTTTCCCACAAACACCATTATAGAATCGTTCTGCTTCTTATTCTTGGTTAAGCCTGTAATAAATTCAATTGTGATAGTTTCCCATTTCCATTCACGAATAGGCAATGGGTGAAGCAATACAGCTGGATGCTAGTGCTCAATATTTACCTACTGACATTCTAAAAAATGGGCTAAATAATCAACCACTTCTTTCTTTATTCCATGCCAAAAGTGTTATATTTTTTAATGCAGTGATAAGTTTTTGATAATTGGGATGAGATGCATAAGTATTTTTATGGTACTCATCAAGAATTAGTTGTTTAACACTTTTTTGGTTGGGAAAATAAATTATATTATGGTATATTAATATATTATCATCATTTAATTTAAATCCTAATTGATTTTCACTGTTGTTTGTGATTTGAGCTTGCTACCATAAAAATAAATATTCAAGATCTCTTTGGGCAACTTATTTAATTTTTTCTTTTAAAACCACCTCAACTTTAATAAAGGTCAATTTTTAAACACAATTCAATTTCTGACTCAAAGCATCCGCTACTATTTCTCTTTCCCCTTTAGATTCTTGATTTTGAAATCAAACTCGCTCAAACAGGAAACCCATCACACCTGTCGCGCATTCAATGTAGGCTTCTTGAAATAGTTAGTTAAACTATGGTGGTATGTCATGAGTAGAAATGTCTTCCCCAAAAAATAATGTCGCCACATATTCAACGCATGCATTAGTGTTTTTAGTTCTAAGTTTCCTTGCATGCATCTGTGCAAACAAGAAATTCCTTATCTGAGTTTGCAATGCTTAGAATAGGGGTTGTGGTAAGTTTTGTTTCAATCAATCAAAGTTGTTTTGACAATCAACTGTCCATTTTAAGGCTTAAAATTTCTATTGTATTGAGATTATAGGATATGTGATTTTGGAGAATCCTTCAAAAAATCTTCTGTAGTATCTGAACAATCCCATAAATGATCTTATATCAACTACATTTTTTCAGAATTGGCCATTCCATAATAGTTTTTATTTTATATGGGCATACAAAAATTCCATCTTTGGTTATGACGCATCCTAAATATTGAATTTGTTCTTTAAATAAATCACACTTACTGTATTTTTCATACAACTGATGTTCCCTTAGGGTATACAAAACAATTCACAAATGATCTTTATGTTCTTCCATAGTTTTGGAATACACCAGTATGTTATCAATAAAAATCAATACGAACTTATCTAAATATTGATGAAATATGTTTTTCATAAGACACATAAAAGTATATGGGGCGTTAGTCAGTCCAAAGGGCAGGATGAAAAATTCATAATGCCCATATCATGTCCTAAAATATGTTTTGAATATATCTTCATATTTCAATATTATTTTATGGTACCTCGAACGAAGATCAAACTTGGAGAATATTGTATCCCCTTTCACTTGATTAAACAGTTCGCCAATATGGGGTAAGGGGTAATTTTTTTTCACTGTCAACTTGTTTAAATAATGGAAGTTAATACACATACATAAGGCTCCATCATTTTTCTTCACAAAAAGTACGGGGGATCCCCAAAGTGACACACTAGGACAAATACATTTTTTATCTAATAATTTTTGTAATTGCATTTTAAATTCCGTTAATTTTGGCACACTCATTCAGTAGGGTGCTCGGGAAACTGTAGCGACCCCATATACTAATTCGATGGTAAATTATATATCTTGCTTTGGGGGCAATCTAGGAATATCTTCTGGGAAAACATCAAGAAAATTATGGAAAATAGGTAGATTTTCTAAGGTGGCAATCTTCTCTTTTGAATTAGAATATCCTACTTACACTGCATATATCTGACACCCTTTTCGAATACATTTAGCTAGATGGGAAGCAGTTACTAGCCTTAATTTCGGGGGTATTTTTACTACTTATATGTATTGTCTCATTCCTTCTTCATTTATATAATTAATATTTTTATCCTTACAATTAATAAGGGACCAATGATTCTCAAACCAGGCCATCCCTATTAGCACATCGTAGGATCCTAATAGTAAAACATTTAGGTCTCCCACAATTGGATGACCTGTGAGCTCCATGCAACAAAATTTGACCTTAGCTACAACCCTTCTTTAGCCCATGTGGCTAGTTGTACTAGCCATGGATTTTTAAACTTAACCATTTGTAAACAACATTTTTATACCACTTCGTGACTTACATAACTCAAATTAGCTCTGGGATCAATCAAAATATATACAGTTTGACTAGAAATATTACCTTCAAATTATAACATTTTTGGTTCATAGTCAGCCTAATGGTCTTCTAAAGCTGCATTAATTCTATGTATGTTCCTGGCCACTTCCCCTATGGTTGATGCTTCTTGAATCTGTGCAACATGGTATTTTACTTTACGATATCGAAAATTATTAACATAATGTGATCACCCATATCCCCAACATTGTACTGTAGATCTAGCTGTGGTTTCCACCTTAGTTTTATTTGAGTGTTCACTAGATTTTAACTCATTTGAAAATATGAACCTTTGCCGAGTCTTACCATTATTCTAGTTCTGCTGATTTTTGTACGGTCCTTTAACATTTGAGGACTTATTCCCTTTAGTACTTGGTGAAAACTTATAACATTTATTATTAGTCCACCTTTCTCCTCCACCCCACTTTTTCTTTACCTGTTGATAACATATACACACCTTTCTTATAAATTTATCCATAGTTTTTGGATTATCATATTCAAGGCACTCTTTAATAAATACAAGAAAAATGCTAATGAATCGCTGAATATTTTCCTTCTCTTCATGTATATAAGGGACATATCGTAACAAGGACATAAACTTTGTTATGAAATATTCCATGGTTAGCCGTCCTAACCAAATTTCATGAAATTATTTCACTTTTTAATCATAAAATCTTTCATTTAAATACTTGTCTTTGAAGTGCTTCTAAAAATTTTCCCAGGTTACATTTTGTTCATTGATTCCACGTACTGTTTTTACCTCTTCCCACCGTAAGGTGTCTTTTCCTTGCAACTGATAGATTTCCAATTGAGCTTTTATATTATGGTCATACTCGTATAACTAGAATTATTTGTTCATATTGTTAAGCCAAGCTTCAAAAAACTCTTCATGTTTGCCATCAAAGGTTGGAGGTTTTATTTTCTTAAAATCTTTGTGGCAGTTCAACCTTTTGCCTCTTATGCTTTTTATGATCAAACACATTGTCTGACTCTTCTTCCTAGTGTTCCTGATCACCTTCTCATTTTGGGTTTCCACCCCTTAGATCTTGACTGCCAATCATATTCTCGTGCTCTGGATTGGGAATGGGTTGTCATTGGTTTTTATTTCCAGAAAAGATCTCCATAATTTTATTTTGTTCCTGCATCAACCTTTCATTATCAGTTTGTAACCTGGGAATTTCATTCCTCAGTTCTCAGAATGTTTCCAATATAGTAGCATTGGTGGTTCCTAATTCTTCCCTCAACTGCACCCACATTTCCAGATTAGCTTCTAGAAAAGGTGTTGAACCTACTTTCATTCTAGGTCTCACTGGTGGAAAACCTGCTCTCCTCATGAAGTCTCCTTTGTTTCTGTGAACATCACAATTATTGCTATTTCTTATAACCCAAAGGACACGTTTTTGAAACTATGGCTCTGAGATCACTTGTCACATCTCCTGAACCTTCAATTTACCAATATAAAAAGATTTAACTTCTAAAGATAGGGTTTCACACTCTGCCACTATGCACTTGCATTACTTGACTTCCTCAACAAGAGATATAAGAGCATTAAAATACATTTTTGTTTAAATCTATAATGCTAAACCTGTAACTACCAATTAATACTTATTATTGAATGAATTAATCATAGATATTGATATATGTAACATTATATTTAGGTTGCATTAAAAGTTGAGGTAAACATACATTACATTATCTCAGGGCACATTAACCATTAATTTTGATATATTATATATGCTAGGTTAAGGTATTGCGTCCCAATTTATGATTCGATAGCATATATATACATATGATAGCTTATAGAATATTTGGTTAATGTTATGGCTAGCACAACTATGTACATGTCCTAACTATGAACCTTGAACCCCACCCCAAAATTTTCTCATCCAGGGTATTTTCAGACTTTGGAAACTTCGATTTCATCTTGGATGTACACTTACAATTACTCTTAGCCTCATAAATTAATCCATGGTTTTGAAACAAGATGCTTGACTGACGATGGAGGACATTCTTGGTTAGGTCAGGTAACTACCTCCTTACCGCTTTTGGTCAAAGCCTCATTTGCTTCTTTCTTGGTAGGGTTTCATTGCTCCAGCTTCCAATTTTTTTTCAGACTTCTTACAGGCTAACTAGCCTATTACACAAAGTTTTACAGGGGAATTTCGCAGGCCAGGTAGTTTACATTCATAATATAATTGTTTTGGTTCAAAATACGGTGAAGTTTAGAATTTGTATTCTAATTACCCTATGAAATTTTCCTGTCAGGATTAGTGTTTGGCGTGTCTGCAACAAAAATCTCCATTATTTATTCTCTGGAAAGTTTCTTCTCCAGGTAAGTTACCCAACTTTGTACCCGAATTTTGTAAATTTTTGGGTTATGGTTACCATGGACTTACGCTTACCGTGGCTAACAGGTAATAATTCCAGTCGTGAGGGAAATTAAATTCTTGACATGTATAATGTTTTTTCTTATCTTATCATCGTTTTCCCTCTTTAATCTATAGCAATGGTACTATATATTGTTTTGAACTTGCTGGACTTACCGCAGGTACTTAACCATCTACCTGTTCAATTATTAAGCCGATAATACTTGAATTCTGCACCTATTTCTTTATCGGTAAGTTCAGGCTAGGAAGTAACTCCACAAAATAACTCATAAAAATTGATTAAGGCTTCTTATGAATATATACATGGAGGGGATACTATTGGGATTCATTTCCCAATGTCTCTTAGACTTCCTTATTTCCTATTTTACATTAATGTACAATTTCGCCCAATACCTTAGGATTAGGTGTTAACATTCCCCCCCTTAATCTGAAGGGATGTTGGTGAGTCCAAGCATCGTTCTGAATTTTTCAAAATTTTCTCTTTCAAGCACTTTGGTGGAGATGTTTGCAATCTGCTCATTTGTGGAACAATGTCGTGGATGGATTGTTTTGGCCTCAACATGATGTCGAATTAGATGGTATTTGTATTGATGTACTTCGTTCGATCATGGAACTTTGGGTTCTTGGCCAACTTTATTGTAGAATTGTTGTCGATCATGAGTGGAGTTGAATGCATTTGTTTCATCTGCAAATATTCCTGAGGATTTTCCTAAGCCACACAATTTCCTTTATCGCTTCAACTACTGCCACATATTTTGCCTCAATTGTCGAATCTTCTAGAACTGGCTGTTTGCGTGATCTCCAGGAGACAACTCTTGATTGAAGACTCATAATATAACCTAAAGTAGATACTCTAGTTTCTTTGTCTCCATCAAAGTATGAATCAAAGTATCCAATCAAGCTAAAGTCTCCCACCTATGTCTATTTGAGTCCAAAGTCTTGAGTCCCTTTCAAGCACTTTAGAACTCTTTTTGCAGCAGACCAATGTCCTTCACAAGGTTTTTTCATAAACTTGGAGAGGATTCCAACAAAAAATGAGATGTATTGTTATGAAACCAGCTCCAAAAATAGAAGAAAAGAGAGATCAATGCCTTAGAAATCAACCACTTCGAGGGGGAAACCTCCAATAAATTACATAAATGAACATTTCTTGGATGATAAAAATGACAAAACCTCCTTCTATATATAGGGGTCCATGGGGTCACAGTATACTAACAATAATAATGTAAGGTAACAATAGTAACAATATGGGGGTTACAGGGGTACAACAATAACAATAAGGGGTCTACACTAATAACAATAAGGGACTACACTAGTAATATGGGGACTTAACATGCCCCTCTCCTTCAAAAAGGTGTTTTCCTCACAGCTTGATTAGCTTTGGATGCTTCTGTATAAAATTCTCATCCTCCCATGTAGAATATTCAGTGGGTAAGTTCTTCCACTTGATGAGATACTTTGAAATTGATGGATTTTGTAGCTGTTGAGTTCTTGTTTCCGTGACTGTTTCAGGTTCCAATATGATTTTTCCTTCCTCATCACATTCTGGAAATATTGTTTGAATTGAAATTTTGTCACCTATAACCTTCTTTAAGCATGAAACATGGAAAATTGGATGCACTTGCGAAGAAGCAGGAAGCTCCAATTTGTATGCCATAGTACCAATCTTTTGCAACACCTTGTAAGGACGATAGTATTTTGGCAATAATTTATTATCGTTCTTAGCTTTCTTGAGGGACATTTGTTTTTATGGTTATAGTTGTAAAAATACCCAGTCTCCTACATCAAAAATTCTCTCATTGCGATGTTGATCTGCATGTTGTTTCATTCGACTTTGTGCCAAATTGAGGTTATCCTTTAAGAGTTGGAGAACTTGCTATTAATGCTTGCACCTTAGAATTTTCTCTTAAAGATGATTTGATGGATGGTGGATGATATCCATAAAGTGCCATAAATGGGGTCATTTTTGCTTCAATATGGAAGGAATTTTTATACCACCATTCAGCCAGAGGTAACCACTTGACCCATTATGTTTGTTTATCAGATACAAAACAATGAAGATATCCTTCCAAACATTTGTTAACTATCTCAGTTTGACCATCAGATTGAGGATGATAAGATGAGCTATGAGCTAGTTGAGTACCCAAACAAGAAAATAATTCCGTCCAAAAATTTCCAGTAAAAATGGAATCTATGTCGGTTACTATAATCTTTAGGTTTCCATGTAGATTTTGAATTGTTTCCATAAATGCAGTAGCAACTGTTATTGGGATAGGGTCCCCTAGCTACGTTTTGATATGTTCCAATGCTATGTTTTTTTATATATTTTTGTATTAATTGGTCTTGCGTAGGGGGCTTTGGGGTGGCTCAAAGCCCCCAATGTATTGTAATGGGTCAAAGGGTAGACCTAGAGTCCGCAAACCACGGTTTGCAGACCACAAGATAGCGTAGGCTATGATGATATAAATAGATAGATAGTTTGAGTCTAGAAGTAAGAAATATTAATGCTACGTACGAACTGTTGAGATCTGCTTTGGGTATTTTTGGGTAAGGACTCCTACTGGCTGTGTGGATGGAGATCCTCAGTCCTGATGTGTGCGCACCCCGCTGGCTGTGTGCACAGGGTGTGACTTGGGTTTGTAACTGGGATTTTGGATGTTAATGAATGCATAATCTGTTGAAGTATCTTTATGTTATCTGAACTGGTTGTATTGACTGAAGTACCTCTGCATTATTTGAATAAACTGTGATTGTGTCTGTGATATATGAATATGATGTGATTGTGTTATTCTATGATGATAACTTCTTATGCGCATGTGGATGTGAAGGTGTTGTTGATATATGCTTAATAATGGTAGCTTTGTTTATGTTTACATGCTATTATACAGTTAAGGGCTCAGTAATAAGCTTGTTTATGTGTGAACTCGATAAAACTCAACAAGATCTGCCTTAATTACCCACTCTCTCCCAGGGTGCGGAAACCTTGTTCTAGCACCCACCCATATTACTTCGGGTGAGACTTTGGCCTACGAAAGTAGGTCATTTCCGAAAGGGCCAGTAGTATAGGGGTTTTTTGGCAAACCTTAAATCTGAACCTAGGCCAAGACCCCTCAAGACAAAAAATGGTTCTGTTGTCAGGACCAGGAGCATTTTGAGAGAGAGATCGGGTAATGCCACGAGGCCATTGGAGACCTGAGAAATTGGAGCTCAAGGACTGGTTCGAAAAATAGAGTCAGGATTTTTTCGTAAAATAGAATCGCAGCTCAAAGCTAAAAGTTGAGAAGTGGAAGAACAAATATATTTTCACAGAAGTATATCGAATTTTCTCTGTAACTTTTGCGCACAAGCTCCAAGAGTGGGAAGCGAGGCTAGTAGAATTCCAGATGTGTTGGAAAGATGATCAGGTTACGCAGTGGACTTCGGAATTGATTCAAGAGTTGGAGAAGGATGACAATACAATCACATGGACTGTAGATCATTGGGTAGATATTGTGCTAGGAGAATTTGTAACAGAATTCGCAGTCGACCAGTTTGTATCCTACTCTGAGGCAGAGCAAAGGTTATTCAAAGGATTCTGAGGTAAGTTCTTGCAGACAATGCCACTACTAATTAAAATATTACTGTGTGAAAAAATAACTTTTTGCAACCACATCGAATGAATGACCACTGACTAGGGTGAGAGTACAATACGAAGTGGTAAATACTACCGAGTCAACCGAGAAGGGGATAGATCCATCTACAACCCATTGAGAGAGACATTTGCGCACGCAGGAACTAATCCTCCAAGGACACCGTCGTCATGTCAGCAAAAGGGAAAGAACTCCCCTACACCTCCACCACTACCGGAAGAAGATATGGCCACAGACATGAAGCTGCCCACCTTCAAGGGTGTAGGAGACGAATACATGGACCGATTTTGGTTTGTAGAGAATAATTATGGACTGTGCAGAATGATGCTAGCGATGCTATAAAAAGGGTGCATCTATCCCTCACCTTTGAAGGAAGGGCCCTTGATTGGTTCATGGGTTACATAGGCCAACATGCAGATCCATCAATACAAGATATTAAGAATGCTTTAAAAAACAGTTTTGGAAGCCTAAGTCCTACGCTCAACTGGTGGTTGACTTGAAAGAATTTAGACAAGGACCCACTGAGTTGGTATGGGAGGCTGATCAGCGGCTAAAGAAGGTTATCAAAGATGGGGAATTTAAGTATGAGGATAGACAACACAAGGAATGGTTTATCACCATGCTATTACCTCACCTGCGAGGACCTATGGGTCAACAAACGATTGAGACACAAGAGAAAGCCTTGGAGATTTCCATGAAGCTAGAAGGTGTGCCAAGAGATGATGCCTAGTTTGGGGTACAACAGATCTAGGGATAGCTTGAGGCAATGCACCTCAAAATCCAAAATTTGCGGAAAGAGCGAGGAAAAGAAGCTAGCCCAGACGTATGGTGCATAAGATGTAGGGTGTCAGGCCACACCAATGATGTAGGCTGGGGGGCCCAAACCATTCCGCCTTAAAGAGGTTGTGAGACCAATCAGTCCCACGTTATGGTGCGCTGACTGCCACGTAGCTGGACTACATGATACCCACCACTTCCCCCGTCTTGGTGCCTATGTTCCAGAGTTGAAGCAACAATGGTGCTGATTTTTCTCATCTGTGCGACATGACGAACACAACTGCCGGGCATATGACCTAATGATAGACCGAAGAAACCTGTACAGGGTACAGGCTGACCCTTGTTCACCATTATCTCCCTTGGGACGAGGAGGCTCCCCTGTCAGAGGCCGGGGGGGGGGGGGGAAGAGGTGGAAGCGTAGGTCGGGGAAGAGGGAAATTTATCTATTATAATTATGGAGAAGTAGGGCACTTCACAAGGGAATGTATGAACCCTGCATGAAAATCTTGCAGATATTGTAGGAAACTGGATCATGTGATTGAAGATTGTCCGGTACTGATAGCCAAGATGCAAGAAAAACAACAAACTCCAACAAAAATGTACAAAGGCTTAAGGCAGAATCGCATGATGAGGGACCTAGTATTAATGTCATTACGCACATTGATATGGCTACTAGAGGGGTTGAGGAAAGAGTTGCAGTTGAACCCCTTATTCGAAAAGGCGCTATCAAAAAGGAAAGCTTGGACCTACAGAAGGAAAAATAAACCTTCCTAGAAGCTTTCAAGGAGTTTATCAAAGATGAGGTATCTACTTCCAAGGCTCCAACAAACCTAAAAGCAGATGAAGAAGTTAAACCATTCCTACAAGCATGTATGAAGTTGATACGCAACCAGAAGGCAGTAGAAAATATTCAAGCACTGATAGAAAACTGCACAGAAAAAACTGACCCTCCAACAGAAGTTAAAGATGATCACAAACTTTACAAGCATAAGAAACACATTGGTCATGAAATGCGGCTAACTGCGCAGATTGGCGATTATGAAATGGATCAGGTCATCCTGGATCTGGGATCTGATGGGAATTTACAACCCAAACAGACATGGCAGAGGATGGGAGAACCTAAGTTGGAATGGTCTACTATATAGCTGTGCATGGCTAACCAACAGAAGATCATCCCATTGGGGAGACTGTAAAAGATTATGGTAGATATCGCAGGGGTTAAGGTATGCACGAATTTTGAGGTGATTAAAATTGTAGAGGATGCAGACCCTTATCCTGCGCTCCTGGATTAGATTGGGCTATAGACATGGGAGGCATTATAAACTTGAAGAAAAGGAGAATGGTGTTTTATAATGAGGGTACGAGAGTAATAGTCCCTCTAGACCTAGTAGAAGGAGAACGATATACATAACCTATGCGTGAAGAAGACGATGTGGATCATATCTATAAAATAACCGCCTAGGATGAGGATTGGAATAATCCTACGACTGATGGTGTGATTTTATGGGAGAAAGACATTGAATGCCTCTCTGACTCTGATGGGGAGATCGAAAATTGGCAGAACTAACTGAATGACGTATCTGCGTTACGATGTCTTAGGATCATGAAGCGCTTCCGGTGTATCTCCTCAGAGGTAAGATAGCTACCTTACTTTGATGGTTCTGGTAGTATTAGGGATTTTCTTAGAGAATTTGAAGCAGAAGTACCAAAGGAAAGAATAATATGGGCGCTTAACCTAGCCATGCATGTGACCCCTGCGCGGTGGTGGGAAACTCATAAGGGGAAGTTTCAGGATTGGGAGGAATGTCGCAAGATGATGATCCTACAGTTTAAACCTCTGGTTCACCTACGCATGGAGACTTTCCTTAGCCAAGGGGGCCCGTGTAAGAACTTAACCACATGGATGGAGGTGTGGTGGGAAAGGACCGGGGACAAATGGGTCCACCTGTTCATTCATGCCTTGGGACCAATCCCCACTGCATGGTATTTGGAAGCAGAGCTACATCAGCGCACCTGCGACTGGGAGACCATGTAGGAAAATTTTGTGGGGACGTTCGGGTTGATAGGTGGAACTGAGGCATTAGACGAGGCCCTGTAGGACATAGATGCCTTAGTATTTGATGAATCATGCCCTCATGTGGAGTATGGGGCACCAGCTTGGGATACACATATGTAGGATATTGCTAACTGCCGCAGTCTATCAATGGAGGAATCTGACGAAGACCTGCAAAATATCACTATCCCGAAATCAAAGGATGAATGAGTAGTTGCTGGACCCCCACTGTAGACCATTGATGTGACCAAGCCTCTTAAGCTAAGGGAAGTCAACATTGGAACAAAAGAACAAACTAAGCTAGCTAAAATTGGGGACTAATGGGATGACGATACTGTTGGAAAAGTTGCGGAACTTCTCACGGAGTACCACGACCTGTTTCCTACAAAATTCTCTGAACTCAAGGGTATTACATGGGACCTGGTGGTTATGCGCATCACTTTAAAATCGGATGCATGCCCTATAAAGTAGCGACCTTACCGCTTGAACCCCAAGTATAAGAAGAAATTCAGGGAATAAATTGAAAAAATTCTAGCCGTAGGTATCATCGAACCAGTAGAACAGTCAGATTGGGTAAGCCCTATAGTGGTCCAAGAGAAAAAAAATAAAGGAAAAATAAGAATTTGCATTGACCTACACAAGCTGAACGATGCCTGCGTACATGATCCCTTCCCTATGCCGTTCTATGATGAAATCCTTGATAGTGTGGGAGGGCAAGAAGCATAATCATTCACTGATGGGTTTTAGGCTACCATTAGATCATATCACAACAAAAATACATTCGCCACCAAATGGGGATCCTTTCAGTACATTGTCATGCTATTTGGGCTCAAAAATGCCCTGCCATATTTTCATGGGTAGTGGTTGTAGTGTTCAAGGAGTTCATTCACAAGTTCTTGGAGGTATACTTTGACGATTGGAAAATATTTGGATTGGTAAATAAGCACGTATCGAACCTGTGCATGAAGTTAGATGCCTGTAGAAAGCACCAAATTTCACTCAATATTAAGAAGTGCATATTTTGTGTACCTTTCAGGATCTTTTTAGGCCACATAGTCTGTTGGCAGGGATTGATGGTTGACCCCACCAAGGTAGCAGATATCATCAACTTAGAAGTCCCTACAAATTAGAAATAGCTACGCTCCATCCTCAGACACACAAGATACTATAGGAAGTTTATTCAAGGGTACGCAGTAATCATGGAACCCATGGAAAAGTTGCTAAAGAAGGAGGTTTCATTTTTTGGGACGCGGAGTGTCAAAAGAGTTTTGAGATACTAAAGTAAAATATGGTCTCTGCACCTATCCTCATATTTCTTGATTGGGCGAAGGTTTTCCATGTCCATGTGGATGCGTCAGGGATCGCCCTGGGAGCTGTCCTTACGCAGCTCGGGGAGTGGGACATTGATCACCCGGTTGCATTTGCTAGTAGAAAAGTCTCTGGTGCGTAGTGTAACTACTCCACTACTGAGTGCGAGGGACTGGAAATGGTGTATGCCCTGTAGAAATATTGGCATTATCTGCTGGGAGGGCACTTTGAGATGTTCAAGGATCACTCAGCTTTGAAGTACCTAGTCAATAAGCTGGTGTTTGGGGGCGGGGGAGATTTGCTGATGGTTATTGTTATTTCAAGAATATGACTTTGAGATAATTGTTAAGCCGCAGAAACTAAATGCTGGAACAGACCACTTGTCCCGAATTGAGAGTGGTGAAGAACCAACCAATGTAAAGGAAGGATTTCCCGATGTGCAGTTATTTGCTATTAAGGTGGTTGATGAGCACTTTGCTAATATTATTCAATTCTTAACTACGGGGAGGGCACCTGTAGAATATTCGGTATAACAAAAGAAAGAGTTGGTGACCCATGCATCTGAATTTACCATCATTGCAGGCCACTTGTATAAGATGGGAGCTAATGAGGTACTGCGAAGATACATTCTGGAGCATGAAACACAAGCCATTTTAGCAGAAGCCCACGGAGGCGTAGCAGGAGGTCACTATGTAGGAAAAGCACCGACACAGAAGATCTTAAGAGTTGGGTTGTGGTGGCCCACACTGCATAGTGACTCTTACAACTATTGCAAAGCCTACAACACATGCCAAAGGACAGGAAGACCATCGTGTAGGGATGAAATTCCCTTACAACCACAGATGGCCCCGCAGGTATTCTATAAATGGGAAATAGAATTTGTTGGGCCCATCAACCCACCAGGTAAGAAGACAGATGCCCACCACATCATCACTGCGACCGATTATGTAACCATATGGGTGGAAGTGAAAGCTGTGAAGGATTTTTTTGCAGATATTGCTACACACTTAATGTTTGAGCATATTCTAACTAGGTTTGGTTGTCCGAATATCTTGATGAGCGATAGAGGTATGCACTTCATTAATGACACAATATAAGCTTTGACTGAAGAATTTCAAATCCACCATGCCAAAATTACTTCATATCACCCGCAGGAAAATGGAATGGTAGAAGTTTTTAATAAAATTCTAGAACAGGTACTTACCAAGGTCTGTAATGTCGAGCAAAGTAATTGGGACGTACAAATCCTGTCGTTCCTTTGGGCCTGTCGGACCACGTGCAAGAAATTGATTAGGAAAACACTATTTCGGATGGTTTATGGAAATGAGGCCATTATGCCCATGGATTATATCATTCCTAGCTTGCGCATCGCAACTTTTACGAACATGGCGGAGCTCGATATCATGGAGGAATTCTTAGCGCAGCTAATCACCTTGGAAGAAGACTGATTCATTGCTAACTTTCATTAGCAAGTTTAGAAGGCCCAGGAAAAAGCCTGGCACGATAGGCATATCTGACAGAAGTTGTTTAAGGAATATGAGCTAGTATTATTATATGATAGCTAGTTTGCACACCACCTAGGGAAATTCCGTCAACATTGGTATGGACCTTACATTGTAACATAAATTATGAATGGCAGTGCGATGAAATTGGCTACACTACGCGGGGACCCCCTACCCGGATATGTTAGTGGAAGCTGTCTCAAACCATACTAGACCAACTCAGCGCAGAACAAATGACTATATGGCCAAATTAGTTGTATTGGGATGGATATGCGCAGGGGTCAATCGTAAGTCAGGAAGCCCGGGGAAGTGCGCTAGGAGCAAAGGGGTCGACCGTAGGTCAGGAAACTCGAGGAGGTGCGCTGGGAGTGCAGGGGTAATACACAACTACAAAAACTAGTCATTGGAACAGTACCATTGGGTAAAAAGCCAACTTTACCGTTGGAAGGAGCAGGCAGTAGGAAATTAATGCGCGATTTCCGAAGATTTTTTACCGTTTCCTTGATGGTAAGTTTCAGCTAAGTTTCATCCATCCATTGTTCACTCTTCAATGCTATAAATGGAGGAGGGTAGCTCCAAATTGGGTTCTGCATATCCTGAGAATCTTGTGCCTTGCAAATTTCCGTAACTATTGTGTTATGTTCATGTCTGGGTGTGCTACTGCCTCTGATAGTAGCAACCCCGAGTTCATCTTCCGAGCGAGAATGACTGCAACCAATCCCACTGAATCATCACATACCATGGCCTCTACTGAGAGAGTATCCAATGAAGTATTGGAGGTCACCCCTGAAGTCGAAGAGGTAGTGTCCACACCAACTAAGGGGAAGCAAGTGGAGAAAAAGAAGATTAAGGGAAAAGGCCAGGAGCAAGGGTAGGGGAGGGATATGAAATTGGATGGGGGGAAGCCGCGCACCTCCCCTCAGAATGTGTAATCTCCTCGAACGGTGCCTAAGGCACGCTTGCCCAAACCAGTGAAGCGACCTCTGTCTACTCAAGAAGAAGCTTGGCTCGCTGCCCAAATCACTTGGCTACCACCCTATGTTCGGCCCCAAAGGCCCTCGGTGCGCACGCCCAAGAATCTCGAGGGTCTGTGCTCCTATTTGAAAATGCTAGTAATTCTAGGTGAAGTCCCCATAGTTGGAGAAGCATTCAACAAGCTCTTTTCAATTAAGTTCTATGATCACGACCTTGCCAACTTGGAGGCCTTCCCAAAATTGGCACCTGAGTTGTATCTTGAAAGAGTACTGGAGGATGATTTTCTAAGGGTTGTACTAATGCCATGGGCACGTGGGTTAGAAGGATCTAGATTACTAAACTTGCTGCGGATACCTCATGTTCGCTTGAGGGGTCTTGACCCAGGTTCGGTGTGCAAGGTTTGCCAACAAAACCCTATACTACTGGCCCTTTCAGCAGTGACCCGCTTTCGCAGGTCACAGTATCACCCGAAGTAGTATCGGTGGGTGCTGGAACCAGGTTTCCGCACCCTGAGAAAGGAAGGGTAAGACAAGCAGGGCTGCGTTCTGTTCATATTACCTTTTCTCTGCGCAATGTAAAATATGTATCTAATTGCATCCACGTGCACTAGATCTACAATTATATTCTTTTCATAACATCAACACAACATTACATAACCAGAACAGAACTGGTCTATATCCAATTCAATACACAAACTTTCGCAGCACGATATAACCAGAGCAGAACAGATCCAATATTTCAATATACAGACCTTCGCAATGCAAAGACAGAAAATGCATAACACAGTAATTACTAGAAATTCATTCAATAGTACTCATAGATTCAGATCTAATAATCTAGCATATTCATCCATTCATCAACCTTTCCTTACAATTCCCTTCCCAACCTATGCACACAGCAGCAGGGTCTACACACAGCTAGACTAGGATCTCCGCGCACATAGCTAGCAGGAGTCCATTCCCCAAAAACCCAAATAGATCGCTTACACAACAGATCGCCTCAATAGCTCATCAAATCCTACCTCTTACAATCCGAAATGCTTCTCTATTTATAACAATCTAGCTTTATCATTCCTATGGTCCGAAACCCATGGTTTTTGGACCCCTAGTTTACCCTTTAACCCATTACAATGCGTTCGGGGCTTTGACCTACCCTAAAACCCCTACGCTATACTAAATATAATAAAAAATAACCAAAATGGACAAGTTTCGTAGCTTGTTAGGAGACCCCATTCCAATAGTCCCCAAACAAAATCTTGTGACTCGTCTCAAGTCACTTGGTGGCGCACCTTCAATATGCACGCGCAAGGTAGCCAGGGTGTGAAGGAGTGGTGGAAGTACTGTCTTGCTTTGGGCTATAGCGTGTTGTGCCATGTTGATCATCATCAAAGAAACAAGCCCATTGAGATCCGGACCAACTCGTTCCAACAACTGGTGGAGGCATGCAATGGTGGACTGCGCGTCATGTGCAAGCTGGAGTGCAGAATCATACCATGGCTTCAAATTTTTGCACATAATATTCTTGGAGTGATGAAGGTCCTCAATCCTGTGTATGGCAGCCAGGCACTGTGCGCGGGCGGGGGGAGGTGTGGAGGCCCGAACTTGATCTAGAACATCTTCTGCCTTCTTCAATTCCCATTGGGCATGTCGAAGCATGGGTTGGTGTTGTACTCTCGTCCATAGCTGCATAGCCTCTTCAAGCAATTGGGCTCCCTGCGCTAGCTGTACCTGAATAATGCGTGTTGCATTAGAGACCACGGTAATTCACTGGGTTCATTCTTCTAGAGGCATGACATACTGTTTACGCCTTTCTCGGTCACAGCGGTGCACTTCTTGCATTACTCTGGTAGACAGTATTTGTAACTCTATAGTAGATAGATGCACTAAGTCTACTTGAATGTCCCCAATAATTGGTTCAGAAGTGTGAATTATGGCAGTGCGAGGGAGTACACATACGTTGCTTCTAGCGGGCGGGGTCTGGAAATGGCGGAGATGTCGCAACAGGTCCTGGTACCGCAGCGTTCCTACTGAACTTGGTTCGCAGATAATCCTTCCGGGTGGCATCCCGCGCACACTCCTATTACTGCACTCAGCGTCTCCCGAACCTCTTATCAGTTCCTCCTATGAGTTGGGATCTATAACGGAAAGATGGGCGTCATATAACATATGAATAAGTATAAAAAACCAGAATGCGGATAGCCAATGCCACTTGATAGGTGAATAAATAGCCTGACCCAACGTCTTCCAGCCATCCATGCCCCAATCGAAGCTACTTAATGGCGAGGTAGCTCGCATGTGGCACGTACCCTCGATCTGTTAAACTGTACTTATCATAAATGGTGATATTGATGATCTACCACCCATTTTATATGTTTGTAAGTGTCTTTTCGCATTAACTCAGGATGAGCTGATGTTCTTCCTTCGTGTCCAAGGTCATGTCCCTGTAATGTTAGAGCGTGGCTGACATGTTGAGGGCATTTTCATATCTTGATGGAAGGTTGACACAAGGTGATCCTGCAAGTCAATCAAGAGTCTTTTCGAAGCATTTATGCCATTCGTGGAAGGAGCATTCTTGTGCAAGATGACTACGTCATACGTCCATAGGTGATTTATTTCTCGAGACGTTCGCATATTCTCACGGATACAAATGATTTTAGGTAGGTCCGTAATCCTATGCACGTTGAGGTCAGTAGTACTCTGGTAAGTCTGGTTGGGCAAGGGTCGAGCGCACCCTTGAGTGATGCGCGTTAGCAGGTAACCATGTTTGTCGACCGACCTTGGGGCCCATCTAGCTAAGGGAGTTTCTATGTGTAGGATCACCCTACTTCAATACTTCCTCTGGGTGGGGGATATAGGTCCCTGCGTAGGTGTTTCATATTGGGTTAATGATAGTGCTTCGGACCTACATTCCATGATACCTTTAGGCTTCGAAGGCTTCTGAGTGTCATCTGTGTCCTCTTGGCAAGGCAAGGTTATTTCTATGGCAGAGATGGGATAAAAGTTTCTGACGGTTTGAAGGCTGCGAAGCGCCGAAACCTCATGCAGCCAGCTCTGCCAATTCTCCAGCTCCTCATCGGAGTCAGAGAAACATTCACTGTCCTTTTCCCAACAAAGAATCCCTTCATCCGTGGGGTTAACCCGATCTTCATCTTGCGTAGTGATCTTATAAATGTGATCTAATTCCACCTTTGTGTGGACTAGCTCGGTATACCGGGTACCTTCCACGGGATCCAGGGGTACTATGACACACGTGCCTTCACTTTCAAACACCATGCTTCATTTCTTGAGGTTCATAATACCTCCCATGTCCATTGCCCAATCCAGTCCAAGGAGCGCAGGGTAGGGGTCCGCATCTTCAACTATCTCAATTACTTCAAATTCAGCTAGGACCCTTGCCTCTGCAATGTCAACCACAAATTTTGGTAACCTACATAAGGGAATGATTTTCTGTTGATTTTCCATGCGCAGCTAGATAGTGGACCATTCCAATTTGGGCTTTCCCATCCACTGTCATGTCTGCTTGGGTAAAACATTGGCATTAGATCCAAGATATAAGATAACCTGATCCATTTCATAGTCTCTAATTTGTGCAGTTAGCCACATTTCTCTCCCCGTGCGTTTCTTAGAGCTGTATAGTTTGTGCATGCCCTTGGTCCCAGGAATCAAGGTGGGCTGAGCTGCACAGGTATTTATTAAGGCCAGGAGGTTTCCTATGGCCTGCAGGTTCCTGATCAATTTCAGACATGCCTTCAAAAGGGTCTCAATTTTTTCCTCACTTTGAGACTACGCAGGGGTTGCTAGTAGTGCCTGTTCTTCGCATGATACCTCTTTGCTTCCCTTGGTATCTAGCCCGCTACGTGTTATGACTTTTACACTTGGATCTACTTCTCATAGCTTAGTTTTAACCCTCTGTACGTTCTGCGTAGGGGTAGGCTTCTTTTCCTGCATTCTGGCTATTAAGATCGGGCAGTCTTCTACCTCATGGTCCAACTATTTGCAGTATTTACACGATGGCTTGGTGGGATTAGTGCATTCTCTGGAAAAGTGCCCTATTTATCCACAGTTATAATAGATTATCTGACCTCATCCTTGGCATGTGCTTCCTCCCCGACCTCCTTTTCCTCGGGCCGGTGATCCTCCAAAGTGCGTAGCCAGTATTGGCGATGCAAGGTCTAATTGCACCCAATATAGGTTCTCTCGATCCATCATTAAGTCATACGTTCGGAAATTATGCTCGTCATGTCCTACGGATCGACAGAATCAGCACCATTGTTGTTTTAGCTCAAGGACATACGCACCCAACCAAGGGTAATGGTTCGTATCGTGTAGGCCTGCTACCCAAAAATCATCACACCATAGAGCAGATCCGCTTGAGCCTGGTTGCAATAGGACAGGTTTCCTACTTACCCCTGGGCGTAGCAGGCTAGGTCCTCTGACTTGCATATAATCAGTCAGTAGAGGGCACTGATCCTTTGTGTGAACAGATACTCGGAAACATATACACCAGAGATCTGCGTAGATGTCTTTTCCTCACTCTTTTCGTAGGTTTTGTATCTCTATGTGCATAGCCTCGATCTGTTCCTAGATCTGTTGTACTCCTGCTGAGGTATCTTCTCGGGGAGCAGCTTCTAAATTCATAGCGGCTTCTACAGCTTTCTCCTGCAATTCAAAGGTTTGCTGATTCATTGGTATGCACAGGTGAGGTAACAACATGGCGATGAACCATTCCATATGTTGTCTATCATCATACTTGAACCCTCCTTCCCTAATTTCCTTCTTTAACCGTTGGTCTGCCTCCCATACTGATTTAGACACACCTTTTTTGAAGTCCTTTACATCTGCTACTAACTGGAATAAGAATTTGTCTTGCGAAATTTTTTCTTCAGAGCATCCTTAATATCCTAAATGGAGGCGGTTCCATTCTGGGAAAAATATCACATATACCAATCTAGAGCTCTGTCTTTGAATGCTAAAGACAGTTGCGCCCTTTTTATTGTATCACTTGCCACATTTTGCGCAGTCTAGACAGAGTCCGTAATGAACCAAAATCGATCCATGTCCTCATCTCCTACCCCTTTGAAGGTAGGCAGTTTCAAATGCGTAGCCATATCACTATCCAGGGACGACGTTATAGGAAAATTGACGACATTATAGGCGAATTCTTACCCTTGTGTGCCCTAGGTGGTGATGTAGCAGGTTCCTTTACTGGGCTATAGGCGACCCTTCCTCCGTCAAGGTTGGTCCAATAATACTTACCACTACGTGTCGCGCTCCCATCTAGATCCGAGGTCATTCAGTCGGTATGGCTACACAGAATGCTCTTCTCGCACAACAACTTCTTGATCAGTAATGGTAACGTCTTCAGAAAATTACCTCAGAATCCTTTGAAGAATCGTCGCTCAGCCTCAGAGTATGATAAAAACTGATCAATGACAAACTCTGTCACAAATCCTCCTAGCACACTATCCACCCAGTGATCCACCGTGCGCGTAATAGTATTATCTGTTCTTTCCAGCTATTCAAGTAGATCTGGAGTCCACCGAGTGACTTGCTCATCCTTCCAGCACTTTTGGAACTCTACCAGCCTGGCCAGCCACTCCTGAAGTTCAATTGCAAAGGTTACAAAGAATATTTCGTAGCTTTCAATCAGAACATACCTATTTTTCCACCTTTCTGCCGTTAACTTTTCACTTCAGTTTTCTTTTACTGCAAACTCCTGGATTTGCCTTTCAAACCAGTCCTCAATCTCTTTTCTTTTATGCTTCCAGTATTCTCTTGTCATTACCCGATCCCTTCCTCAGATCTCTTCCGGTCCCAGCAACAGAACCATTTGTTGGCTTGAGGGGTCCTGACCCAGGTTCGATGTGCAAGGTTTGCCAACAAACCCCTATACTACTAGCCCTTTCGGTAGTGACCTGCTTGCATAGGTCACAGTCTCACCCGAGGCAGTATGGGTGGGTGCTGGAACCAGGTTTCTGCACCCTGAGAAAGGAAGGGTAAGGAAAGCAGGGCTGCATTCTGTTCAGATTACCTTGTCCTTGCGCAAGGTTGAATATGTATCCAATTGCATCCACGTGCACTAGATCTACAATTATATGCTTTTCATAACATCAACACAACGTTACATAACCATAACATAACCGATCTAGATCCAATTCAATACATAGAATTTCGTAGCACGATATAACCAAAGTGGAACTGATCCAATCTTTCAATACACAGACCTTCGTAGAAAGACAAAAAATGCATAACATAGTAATTACCAGCAATTCATTCAATATTACTCAGAGATTTAGATCTAATAATCCAGCATATTCATTCATTCATCAACCTTTCCTTACAATTCCCTTCCCAACCTGCGCACACAGCAGTAGGGTCCACACACAGTTGGACTAGGATCTCCGCGCACACAGCCAGCAGGAGTCCGTTCCCCAAAAACCCAAAAAGATCGCTTACACAACAGATTGCCTCAATATCTCATCAAATCCTACCTCTTACAATCCGAAATGCTTCTCTATTTATAACAATCTAGCTTTATCATTCCTATGGTCTGCAACCCATGGTTTTTGGACCCCTAGTTTACCCTTTAACCCATTACAATGTGTTCGGGGGTTTGTCCCGCCCCAAAACCCCTGTGCTATACTAAATATAATAAAAAATAGCCAAAATGGACTAGTTTCGTAGCTTGTTAGGAGACCCCGTTCCAACACCTCACTTTGGTTGATACAATGTAACCGACCAAGTTGTGCGACAGCTGCTAGCCCTGTTCAATGACGGTAGCTTGTGGATCCAAGACCACATTCCCATCAATGCTGCCCTAATTCACCGCATTACTGGTCTCCACATGGAGGGGCCAAATCCTATGGAGCATTTCAGCAAGAAGTACGAGCAACAGATCGTTGAAAAGGTGCGAGAAGACTACCATGTTGAGAAAAACAGTATAGGTTTCATAATCAACACCATTAACGATCCTGGAGTGCGTATGGGTACCTTGCTGCTGGCTTGTAAAATCATGTGCAAGTGCCAAGCTACGACTGCCCCCACCTATGTGATTTAGCTTTCTTTCCGCTATGAAAAGGGGGTCTGCTTTAACTGGTCGCAATACCTTTGCAATGAGTTTTTGGAAAACGTGCGCGAGGCCCAGGATCACGGGAGGGCATTCTGTTACTCTTGGATGTTGCTCCTAATTGCATTGGTCATGTGGGAAGCCCTTGAAGGATCGGTCCTCCATGAGCTTGAACCAGACATGTGTGAAGGGGCGTGGTACGCAAATTTATGGGATTCAAAGGATGAGCAGCGTATTAAGGGAAACAAAGTATTTTGGGTATTGCTTCAGAGCGCGCTTGCAGTAGTAATTCACTACTGGCCACACTTATCACTGACGGTCTATGAAAAATATAAGAGCATTGTAACATTCCAGGTTACGATGCACAATGTGCAATTCGGGGTCGTAAGGATCCAGATTGGATGTCACTTCCTTACATGGTTGCCGATGAGGAAATCAATCGGCTCATCACTACTTGGCCACCGCACTAGAAATTGGGATTCAAATCGGCCATGGATGACGCTGCTGGTACAAGAACAGTCCCGAAGACCCCCACCCCACCTAATACCGCTAAGAATTTAGAAGGCCGTCGCCCGAAAGGTTCCACCAGGACGAAGGTTCCCCTAGATGCAACATAGGGTGTGGAGCAGGAATCGCAGCAGGACATGGAAATTGAGGGTCTAGATTCGCAGGGTGGTGGTTCCCCACGTGGCATGAAACAAACATCTGAACCTTTCAAGGGTGAGCGAACAAAATTACGGGCTACGAGGCCCGATAGGGAGCTTGAGGTTACCTTAACCAAGGAATATTTGGAGAAAATCACAGATGCAGTCACCCTCGCTTCAGAAGACTGATGGCTAGCCTTGGAAGAGCAGTAGAAGGCCGCAGTTGCTGCACTACAGTCTGAGCTCCAAGTTCTTCAGCTCAAGGCCAATACCCTACCGACAAGCATGGTTCAAGCGAGGATGCCTCAAGCGACTGCCACTGAGTTGATCTCTACTACAGAGAGCCGCCTCCACCCCCTGCCAGGTGCAACAATCACTCTGAGTCTGCCTACCTTATGTGTGCAAGTCCAGGCCTGCGTAGAAGTACATCTGGACTTGGCCCGACTTCCACACGAATTGCTGCAGGTTCTCCACACATCCATCTTTGAGGAAATACAACACAAATACTATTGGGTGTAGCAGCAGCTAAGTACAACAGAGTAGACAATCGTAGAAAATACTACCGAGGCATCTCAGACACAGGCCGCGTGCATCCTTTCCGCTGCACAACAGACCGAGATGGAGTGTCTGATCAGCAGACTCTGCACAGATGTGACTGAAGACATCTCGGCATCTACCACCCCCCAGGCCAAGATTGAGGGACTCGTCACAACCCTGAAAGCTTCTTGGACTAAGATCCAGAATGTTAATACCGATATGGAACAACAAATTGCTATGTTACAAGCTATGTTGTAGCTGGAAAGTCCTCCTGAGGTACGTGCCCAGAGAGCTGTGCTGGTCATAGAAGCTACGAACACCATTACCGCTCAGATTGCTCAGGGCACTGAATTTCTTGAGACAGCTATGCAGCTATGGTCTAAGCTACAACGTGACCCTCTCCTACGCAAAATTACCCAAGAACTACGCCAGAAGGAAGAATAATTCGAGAAAATGGAGGCTATAATGCCCACTCTGATCCCCGCTCAATGCCTGGCACACCTGCAATACAACCATGCACTCAGAGATGACCTGGAAGGGCTTCGACACAAGAAGAATATTTTGAGTGAGCACCTCAAGCCATGGGTCAATGAATCCCTCAAGATATCTCAGGACTTAGATGTTGTGCTCTAACAGTTGAATCGGACCCTGGAGAGTGTCACCGCTACCATTCAAGGCCAAACTTCGCAAAAGTTGGTGGACATTGCGTAGAACACTACCACACAAAGCAAAGAAGTGTTTCCCCCTCTGGTCGATGCAATCAAGCAGCTCCAAGAAAAGATGTAAATCCCATGGCTGTTGTGACTCAAGACGAGTCATAAGATTGAGTTGGGCGCCTGTTGGGACAGGGTCCCCTAGCTGCGTTTTGATATGTTCCAATGCTGCATTTCTTATATATTTTTGTAGTACTTGGTCTTGCACAGGGGATTTGGGGCAGGTAAAAGCCCCCAATGTATTGTAATGGGTCAAAGGGTAGACCTAGAGTCCGCAAACCACGGCTTGCAGACCATAGGACAGAGCAGGCTATGATGATATAAATAGATAGATAGTTTGAGTCTAGAAGTAATAAATATTAATGCTACGTACAAACTGTTGATATCTATTTTTGGTAAGGACTCCTGCTGGCTGTGTGCATGGGCTGTGACTTGGGTTTGTAACTGGGATTTTGGATGTTAATAAACGCAGAATTTGTTGAAGTATCTTTATGTTATCTGAACTGGTTGTATTGACTGAAGTACCTTTGTGTTATTTGAATAAATTGCAATTATGTCTGTGATATATGAATAAGATATGCTTGTGTTATTCTGTGATGATAAATTCTGATGCGCACGTCGATGCGAAGGTGTTGCTAATATCTACTTAATAATAGTAGCTTTGTTTATGTTTACATGTTGTTATACGGTTAAGGGATCGGTAATAATCTTGTTTCTGTGTGAACCCAATAGAACTCAACAAGGTCTTCCTTAATTACCCACTCTCTCCCAGGGTGCAGAAACCTGGTTCCAACACCCACCCATATTACTTCGAGTGATACTTTGGCCTGCGAAAGTAGGTCATTGCTGAAAGGGCCAGTAGTATAGGGGTTTGTCGGTAAACCTTAAATCCGAACCTGGGTCATGACCCCTCAAGCCAACAACTGTACTTGATTTAAATGGATGAGATAATGCACACAAGTGTGCATACTTGGTAAGTCTATCAACTACCACCATGATGACACTCTTTCCTTCGGACTTAGGTAAACCTATGATAAAATCCATCGAAATCTTCTCCCAACATTGACTTGAAATGGATAAAGGTTGTAGAAGACCTGGGATCTTAATTGTCTCAACTTTATTTTGCTGGAAAACCAACATTCTGCCACAAAATTTTGAATATCAGATTTAAGGCCATCCCAAAAAAAAAAATTCTTCACCCTGTGGTAATTTTTTAAAAATCCTGAGTGTCCTCCTAAAGGAGAAGTGCGCAATTCCAAAAGAATCTTTTTTTTTAGTTGGGAATTATTACAAAGATATAAGCGATATTTATACCATAATGAATAATTTTTCCAACTAAATGTATTAGATGTACTAGGATATTGCTTCAAATTTTGAATGAGTGTCCACACTTCTCCTTGCTTCTTCCATTCATCCCTTGCTTCGGTTATCCAATCTGGCTGGATAATAGAAATTGCACAAAGCAATGCTTCCACCTCTTCATCCTTTCTTGAGAGTGCATCTGCAACAACATTTATCTTCCCTTTTTTGTAGATGATTTCAAAGTCATAACCCAACATCTTTGTGACCCATTTTTGTTGCTCTTCTGAAGATAGTCTTGTTCATTTTCTTCCTCCTCTTCACAATCTATGTAAAATAATTTCTTCTTAGCACACTTATGACCTTTAATGTATTTGCTATCACAACTGTAGCAAAGCCCTTTTGCTCTTTTTTCTTCCAATTGTTGTGGTGTCAACCTTGTAGGTTGTGGAAGTCTAGAAGTAGCAACACTTCCATCTTTATAGATGTGAGTGGTAGGCTTCCTTGTCGCCATAATTTTACATTCAATTTTTCTTGCCAACCTGAATGCCTTCTCCAATGAATCAGGTTCCCAAATGCGAACTTCAAGTTGGATGTTATCCTTTAAAGTCCCTATGAAGAGATCAATCCTATTTTCCTCTGGAATATCTATTACCCCTATATTCAATTTTTGGAAGTCCTCAATGTGCTCCGCCACTGAACCCTTTTGTTTGAGATTTATCAATTGGCTAAAGAAGGTGTTTCTCTTTGTATCCTCATAATATGCAATAATTTCCTCTATACAAATTGACCAATTGAAAAAAATTTTACGGGAGCAAACCCATCGATACCATACAAATGTATTTTGTTCTAAATGTAAAGTTGCAATGCATAGCTTTTGTGTGTTTTGCACATTATTGAGATCAAAATATTGCTCCATATTTAGTATCCATGTTACGGGATCCTTGGAATCAAACTTACTCATATCCATATTTGGAATATGGTGGTTCTTCCATCCAACATTAGAGTTTATGTAATCACGATTAACACTTATTTTGTTCTCATCATGAGTTTTCTCTACTATATTTTCGCCATTAGGAAAGATTTCTTGTATCAACTTTGTGAAACCTTCCATGTCTTCTTTTAGATCATTCTTCATGTTTTCCATGTTGTCTTTCATGTAATCCATCTTAGCTTCTATGTCAGCTTCCATGCCATCCACATTAGCTTCCACACCTTTCTTCAAACCATCCATCTTCGCTTCCACGGCTTTCTTCAAAACTCCCATTTCATTTTTGTTACTCTTTGCGAGAGCAAAATTTGCTGCACTTGCTCTTGTAATTTTGATAGATCATGTTGCAATTATTCATCTTCATGAGTCATAGTAGAGTATTATGAGGGTTTAATTGGTGTTGAATTCTTTTTAGGGGGAATTTTAGAACCCAATACTAATATCCATGCTCAATAGGCCCTTGTAATCACTTAAAACTTATTTTTCAAACAAGACTTATGCAATTTGAAAAAAATACACACCTTTTTTCTTGCTTTTGAGGAGCTTGATATTGAAACTGAATTATCTCTATGATTTTGAATCTTCAATATCTAAAATTTGGCTTTCTAGTAGCCCTCTAAATCTTCTTTCGAATGCCACATGTCTGACCTGATTTGGATTCTTCAAGTAAAATGTAAGCCCAATCTCCCACAATGACCCAATTTTTGACTGGTTCAGTAGAGCGAACTTGTACGACATGCCACATGTCAGTGTTTCCTCCTTCAGCTCTAAAATTGATACACGGGAAACTAAATTCCATGTACTTGCGACCACTTTTGATAGAATTCCAATCTGATTCTCAGAGAGAGAGTTATGACGATTTTTCTAAGGTCACCTCTTTGAGATGAAATTCGGGAGCCTGAACAAACCCTCACTTCAACATATCATATCTCCAAAAATTTTGTGAACCAAGATTTGAAATTTTTATAGGAAGTGCTTTATGCTTTCAGCTTCTCTTTGCAAAAATTTTAGCTTCTGAAACTTCGTAGAAAATGCGTTATAGCGAAAATTCCATGATGACATGTTTAGGTGAAAATTCGAGAGTCTGAAAAAACCCTAACTTCCATAGATCATATATCCGAAAATATTGTGAACCAAGATCTGAAATTTTTACAAGACGTTCCTCAGGATTTTGGATTTCCTCTGTAAAATTTTCCGCTTCTCAACCTTCGTAAAAGAAAATTTATAGCTAAAATTCCACGAAGACCTGTTTGGAGTAGCAAAACCCTAGAATCCAAAGCTCTAATACCAAATGTTATGAAACCGGCTCCAAAAATAGAAGAAAAGAGAGATCAACGCCTTAGAAATCAGCCACTTCTAGGGGGAAACCTCCAATACATTATATAAATGAACAATTATTGAATGATACAATTGGAAAAAACTCCTTCTACATATAGGGATCCATGGGGTCACAATATAATCTTAGCCGACGTAACAATAATAATGTAAGGGAACAATAATGACAATATGGGGGTTATAGGGGTACAAAAATAACAATAAGGGGGCTACACTAATAGAAATAAGGGACTACACTAGTAATATAGGTACTTAACATGTATGGTCTGGTAGTATTCAGGTAGATGAGAGTTCCTACAAGTTGTCTATACTTCGTTGCATCCGAAAATTATTCCCTTCAATGGATGTGACCTTCAATTTTTGTTCCATTGGAATGGTCAAAGGATTGCATTCAGCTATGCCGAATTTTTTCAATATATCTCTAATGTAATTCTTCTAAGAAAGGAATATAAATTTAAGATGTTGAGTCACTTCAATAACAAGATAGTAGTGAACATATCCCAAATGAGTCATTTCAAAACCTTTCTTCAATTCCTTCTTTATGGATGCAATATAACTCTCATTGTTCCCTGTCATCAAAAGATCATCTACATACACCACAAGATATACAACTGTTTTTCCAACTTTCTTGACAAAAAAAGTTGCATCATCAAGATCAAAATGTTGGAAGTTAAGTTTCAGAAGATGCTTAGTTAACTTCTCATACGAGGCTCGTGGTGCTTGCTTGAGGCCATACAAGGATTTTATAAGCTTTCATACTTTGAGTTCTTGGCCCTTCACAAAAAATCCTTCTGTATGGGACATAAAAATATTCTCCTTTAGATCTCCATTCAGAAAAGCCATTTTTGCATCCATATGATGGAGTTTCCAACCATTCTGAGCTTCTAAGGCAAAGAGTGTCCGGATGGTAGCCCATTTTTCTCTGGGGGAGGGGGAAGTTTCCTCACAATCAACCCCTTCTTTCTGTGCGAAACCTTTTTCCATAAGCCTGGCTTTGTGCTTTTCAAGTGAGCCATCCGCTTTGTACTTGTTCTTATAGACCCACTTGTAGCCAATTGGTTTGGTTCCCAATGGAGGATCAACCAACTTCCAAGTGCCATTCTTTATCAAGGCATCATACTCCTTTTGCATTGCTTTATTCCATTCATCATGAGAAGTGACTTTTTTGAAGGAATTTGGTTGAAGATATGTAGATAAATTCAATTCAAAATTGTAAGAAACATCCATATCAATAGGTGAATCAGAATCATATACATTACCTCCATTTTTCCTGGTGGAACTTCCCGTTCTTGTATTTCCAACGTCATTGGGATGAACATTTTCCAGTGTCTTTGTCAGCCATTTTGGGGGTCCTTTCTGAGATGGCCCAGGATAGTCATTTGACTGAGTTGGGATTGGATCAAGATTCACTCTCCCAATTCTGTCAATCACATCATTCAAGGTATCATCCATGGTTGGTTCTTCATGTGGGGGAGAGGGTGCTTCGGAAGAAAATTCCACAGATTGATTCAGTATAAGAATCCCCCCTTCAAGATGTGGAATATGATTATCAAATTCTTGAAATGATTTTGCATGTGTGAATCTATCCAAGCGATCAAAATGCCTCTCAACAATATTGTCAGTATTGGAAGATTCAAGGAATATGACATCCCTAGATACTACAAACTTCTTATTGACTTCATCATAGAGACGATATCCTTTGGAGGTATTGGAATACCCTAAGAAGATACATTTTCGACTTCTTTCACCAAGTTTATTTCTTTGTTCCTTAAGTATAAAAGCATAACATGTGGAACCAAAGACCCTAGAATGTGGCCATGCCACATTTAATAAGGAGTTTTATTTCTAATTGAATTAGAAGGACACCTATTCTTTATGTACACAACACATAGAAATGCATCAACCCAAAAAATAAATTTGAAATTCTTGAAAAACATCATGAAGCGAACCATATTTAAAATTGTCTTGTTCATTCTCTCAGCTATACCATTCTGTTGGGGATTATAGGGAACGATTGTTTGATGTTTGATCCCATGTTGGAGAAGATAGTTTTCAAATTCATTTGAAGTGTATTCTTTTACATTATCACTGTGAAAAGATCCAATATGAGTTTGTGCATGAAAACTATTGAATGTTTGAAAAGCATCAGATTTGTTCTTCAATAAGTAAACCCAACACATTCTGGTGTAATCATCAATAAATTTCATCATATATTTATTTCCATTTGCAGAAGGAACAGACATGGGGCCACATAAATCTAGATGAATAAGCCGAAGTTTTCTATGTGCTCTGGAATGTGAATCATGAAGGGATTGTTTTCTATGTTTTCCTAGAATACAAGAATCACGCTTAAGTTTCCTAGGAATTACAGAAATCTAGTAACACCATTTTTCTTCAAAAATCGAAGGCTGCCATAGTTTAAGTTTCGAAATATAGCATTCCATAAAAGACTTGATGTGAATGTACCTTCATCATAGTGAGAACTAAATGCAACGTTTTGTGCATGAGTAGAGGTACCTTGCAGCTTTAGGAGTCTTCCTTCTTATATTCTTCTCATGGAAAGTGAGTGATTTGATTCTTTTCTAACCTCAACCTTTCCATCAAACATGTGAAGGGAGTGTCCCTGCTGGTGGATGTGGACCAAGGAAAACAAGTTTCTCCTCAACTCAGGGAGGTATAAAACCTCATGTAGAATATGGTATGGAAGACCAGGAAAATTAAGCTTGATTGTGCCAAGCCCTGATGGCTTGAGTTTAGATTTTTCTGCAAAGTATACTACTCCATCAACCAAAAAAATCTTCAAAAAAATATTTTCTAAAAATCATGTGACATGTTTCTCCTGAACCTAGCAACCAATAATTTCTCCAAGAAGTAAGTGAAACATTAAACAAGTATTCTATTAATCTAACGTTACAATGTTCTACAACATAATGAGTGGATTTAGGTGCTTTAACTTTGTCTCTGACATGAGTTTTACCTTTTGCTTATTTTATTTCCTGCTTAATTATATCCCAAGACAACTTACATGTAGATGCATCATGCTAATCTCTATTGCAGCATATGCAATGAAGATCATATTTTTCACTTTGAGCTTGTCTTCCCCCCCCATTCCTCTGAAAATTATTCTTCCTCATCCTATTTGGCCCCATCTCCTTCTGGAGGAATATTGAGCAATATTATTCTCTCTATGTGTGAAACATACATCTACTTTAGAAGGTTGACTGGTTGTCTTCTTTCCAAAATAATTCTCTCTTTCTGCAAACCTTTTCTCAAGGGAGTCAAAGGTGATATCCTTGAGGTTTCCACTTGCTTTCAATGACTCAAGCCTTATTGTAAGTAAGCGCGATGCAATGCCTTGACATAAGCTATGATAGGTATGTCAATTTATACACCAATATTTTTAATGTCATGCATTAGATCTTACTTCTGATGCTAAAGCAAGAGAGCCATTGTTTTTCATCTCAAGGCTGAATAACTTTAATTTTAGAATGTGAGTCATAGAGTTATTTTAATTTTGTCAAGGCTTCAAAGGAATTTGAAAAATGTGTAATATTGCGGCTTACCTCTACATTTACAGAAGCTACAATAAAGGCACAGGCCTTGCAATTCTTTTTTTCCCAAATGGTGATTTCCTTTTCTGAGGCGGGCTTTGTAGGTGCATTGTTTCTGTCTCCTTCACAAATTCCTTTCCAAAACTCCTTAAAAATGAGAGTGTGCTTGATTTTCTAAGAACAATTAGGATAGTTCTCCTTGCTAGAGAGAACTAATCCCACAATAGATATGAGTGAATTCATTGTGAATATGTACAGTAAAAAAAAATTACAGTCTGCTGCCAAAAAAAGTGCAATTCTCGTGTCGATTTTTGTTGTAAAAAAAAAAAATTATGTGCAGAGGTAATACTTGGGGGAGGTTGGATATGGGGAAGGTGGGATAAGGGGAGGTATTATTAGCGCATGAAGGAGAGAAAAATAGATTTGCGACAGTCTTCCAAAATTTTGAATGGTAATTGTCCACCGAGGGAAGGACGGATAGAGGGAATGTGGGAGCCAATAACGGAGTGAGTAGGGAGGGAGATGATGGTAGAGGGAGTAGGGAGGGAGCCAGTGGTGAGGTGGGAGGGAGCAGAGGGTTGAGGGAGTGAGGGCCGAGGGAGGAGGGCGATCAGAGGGAGTAGAGGGAGGAGTGCGGGCTGAGTCCACACACAACCACAGAGGGAGGAGGACCTGTAGGATTCAGTAGGAGTGGAGATGCCACACCAAACTGTGGCCCTGTGAAGAGAGTGAGCTGCGAGGTTCCTCTAAGGGCCTGCAGAGATGCCACACCAAGATGCTAGGAGGAGTAATTTCCAGGAGAGCCGAGAGCATGAAGGAGAGCCCAACACTGTTTTAAAAAAGAATTTGAATTTTATGAGGAATAATGGGCAGCGGACTGTATGACAGAGAAGGATTAGTTATGCCAGGTGTTGGCAGAGAGACATAGAGGGAGTCATAGGTAGTAATGTTAGAAACAAAATTGGCTCTGATACCATGTCAGTCTAGGAAGTAACTTCACAAAATAACTCATACGAATTGATTGATGTTGCCTATGAATATATACATGGAGGGGAGATTGTTGGGGTTCATTTCCCAATGTCTCTTAGACTTCCTTATTTCATATTTTACATTAATGTACAATTTCACTCAATCCCTTAGGATTAGGTGTCAACAGGTCATTGGTTACAGGTACTCTATTGTCTTGGATATTTATTTAAGATTGTATGGGTTCTGGAGTCATGCACAGGAGTTGCATGCACCTCCCATTTATCCATAGTTTCTGAGTTTCTCTCTTCCCGCGATGGTTTGAGTGAGGGTCTAAGCCCATATTAAATGGGTTTTTAGTTGAATTGTAAATTGGAATTTTAATTTATAAGTCTAGACCGGATTTGAACTAGGTTCTCTATTTCACCCCAATCTGTATGGTATAATTGTATACAAATATTTTGGTTTACATTACGGTGACCCCGTCACTCTCTGGATTATTTTCTGCTCAAATTCATCTAAAGTTTCATTACGAATATGGTATGGTTCTATTTCCTTATTTCCATGCCTATTAATGTGCTTTCAGACTCATGCTATTAAAATGATTTGTTTATAATTTTATTTTATCTATACTTCAATTATAGTATTGAGGAACTTTTGGTTACAAACTCTACGTTTCCGTTCTATATTATCAATTTGATTTCTTGCATGATTTTATTTAGAATAATTGTTTAGTGATGCATGTTTCTTTCTACAAAAGAGCAATTCAGGGACTTTTATCTAGGCTAGTCCTAATTTGACCAAGCTTATGAAGACTAACCATGAATGAAACCCTTGGTCACTCATAAATTTTAATGGCCGACAAGAATGAGCTGAATCTTGAGAAAGAAGGACGAGTCCTATTATTTTCCAGTTTTGTGTAGGAAAAATAGTAATTTCCACAATTATGGTTAGGAAAAAATAGTTTCAATGGTAGAGTTACATAGTTCTTATAATTAATTTATGCAATTAAGTTATTAGCTTTAACACTTTTCCTTGAGAAACTTATGTTCTTGTTAATACTGACTCTTGCTAAAATCATGTCTGCAACCACTAACTGAGTAAGGTTAGTTATACTTATATATGTTTATGTTTGTTCCTCTTCTGCCTTGTTTTTGAAATCTGGAATTCTTATAGGAACACAACCTTTTCCTCCCAACCGCGAGAACATTAATCATTGTCTCCCCCTATGCTTTCCTCACAAGTAGGTGTTATTTATGTTTCAACAGAGTCAACTTCTAGGACTATTTGGCCCTTACCAAACTTAGTCCAAGCCTTGTTGTGGCTCAAATATGTCTAACACTTCAACATGGTTCATTAATACAGAGCCTTTTCCTTTCTCTTGGGATACCTTTGGTAAATCTTACCCTGTTACTTCATCTTTTCCTTCTTATTTTTTAATTTCCAAAAGGAAGTTATGGTCAGGAAACCACCTGCCCCATAACCAACTAACCACCATGACATGTGAGGCATGAGTTCCTAAATGATTTTTCCACAAATCTACATCATTATAACATAATTTAATATATAAAAATAAAAATCAGCTTTTTACATTTTACCTTTTCAAGTACGTCAGCATTAATATGTCTTTTTACTGCAATAATTTATATTTACAACTTTTCTCAGCAGATGTTACATGAGGGAACCTTGTTTCTTAAATCTTTAACGAATTTTATAAAATATACAACGTCAAATTCATATTTTTGAGTTACAATTACTCATATAAAAAATTATAATACTTATTAAATCAAATTGATAATTTTTCTTATGTTTAATCTATTTATTATTTAAATTATATTTATAATAAATTTATTATTTAAATCCTATAAAAACTAATTTTTAAGTTACCAAATTATGTCCATGGGTCTTGAATAGACGGTGATTGAGTTCTCTATTAAGGCACTCATTGATGTGAAGTCACCAGTTCAATTCCACGCCCTGATCGGGGTGATATATTGGACATGATGAAGACGTCGTCCTGCCAAACTTACGAAAAAAAATACGAAATATAAATATAATAATATTACAATTTTAATTTCAAGTGATATAAAATGCTTTTTCAAATTTATACACCAAAACTCTAGAAATTCAATGAGAAATTAATCCACACCATTGTTAATTACATATTCAAATGTAATTAGCAATTAATTTTTTTTTTTTTTTAAACTATGAAATACTTAAAATTTTAAAGTTTACATATCATTATTGATATTTACATAAATTTTAAATTTTCCAGCTTTAAGGCTTGATGGAGTTTTAGAGCTCAATTGAGCCATAAATCTCGAGCAAGCTCTTAACTTGGAGTTATACAGGAGCTTGATTGAGAGTTACTTTTAATGCTCTATCGAGCTTCTTTTTTAGTGCTCGAGGAACTCAATCGAGTGCTTAAAAAAGGTTCGATCGAGTGCTTAAATGGATTGATCGAGCCATCCGTTTTTTTCACCCAAACACGCCCTCTCTTACTAAAAAGTGTAACCCAACTCCATGCTTTCACTCATTAATAATTAAGTGAAAATTGATTCAAACTATAAATTTTTATTTAATATATGTTAAAAATAGTTACACTTCAAAATATTAATATAGATTCATTTAATTATTATATAAATATTTTTAAAATAAAAACCATTTATTTATATTATGTATTTATTATTTA